>JABSTL010000045.1:0-57479 GCA_013759095.1 Fusarium sp. NRRL 29148
ACCACCCAGCCACTAACAAGCCTTGTAACCGTTCCAGGAACACCCGCTGCATGACTTCAACAAGCCCAACCGTGCGCCGAGTCAAACAATGACCTCACCTCAGACTCCTATTGTCATAGCAAGTCCTCAGCAAAAAATGACCAAAGGCGCAGTATTGAGATCCGCAGAACAAAAGACCCCCAAGTGACATTACAATGGAACATCAAACAACCAGAGTCGGCTGATCATGGGCCATCAAAATATCCCGATCCACAAGGACTCGGAATGTTTGAGGAAAAACCCCTGGCGGCGAAATTAAAGGGAACCCGCCCAGCTCAGACCGTTGTTGCTAATCTCGAGAGCCAAGACGGCTTGACGGCTTCTTTCTGATGCTTCTTCACATGGAATATGATGACAAGAGCGCTTAGATACTCGTATTGTTTTGAAAAGAGTGCTCGCTTGTTCTGCCACGTATCTGAGCCACTTGTCAGCTGTTGTGGACCATCGACAAAGATCTTCTGCCTCGGTCTATGCACTGCCATCTGTCAGCGCGCAGTGAATCCATCTTGGATTACCGTTGCCTCTGAAGAGGGTAGTTGCTCACGCTGAGTGGTTGTAATCCACGTCCGCGGACTTCACCACTCGGCCGATCCGGAGTTTCGCAGGATACGCCGCTTACTGCTGCGCGCCATCTTACTGCAATTGGCTGCGGTTTTCAGCCCTAAGCCTATCATCATCTTATTCTCTATCTCGTGTTGAAAGCTCGGCCCAGACAACTCAAGAACAGAGAGCCTGAATTGCAACTGTGTTACGAAACACTGAGCATGGAGTAAGGCATCCAACAACAAGCGGGTGAGCTACTTTGGTATTCGTTTAAAGTTGTCTATAAGCTAATTGGTAGCCTTAATTTCGCTTTGTAGAAGCATTTCGAATTTTTATTGCACCAAGAGTGCTAGCTCTCCTCATGACTTCATTATTATCCAAACTTATGGGTATCAAATAATCGCCAATATGTGCATCCATATGTAGGCATATCTCATCAACTGCCTAATCGGCATATTCGTCTCCACCAGGTTCCCGTCCAAAAGGATGATTGAACTTGAGCAGGCCAGTCAAGCCACCCACCCAAGGATCATCATCCTCAGTCCGGATCATACATGGTACACCACCATGCCACTCCTCCCCAGGGCCAGCTCGTCCAACAAACTCGCCTTCTACCCGAATCTCTGTCCCTGGCGACACTCCCGCACACCTCTTGCCATCAATGCTGAGGTCAAGTTCACGGCCGCGGTTCTTGCGACTCATTCGTAATGTGACTTTGGTGTCTAGCGGGAGAACCAGGGACCGGAAACTTAGACTGCAAGGACTGATGGGCGTGATGAGGAGGGATTTGACAAGTGGATGAACAATTGGACCCCCTGCACTTAGACTGTACGCCGTTGAGCCTGTGGGGGTGCTGATCAGGATACCATCAGCAGTGGTCTCTGTAAGAAAGTGACCATTCTGGTAGATATCAATGATGGCCAAATGGGGATGAGATCCCCGATGCACCGAGATCTCGTTGATGGCTCTCAGAGATGGTGATGGCTCATGAGGTACCGCTAGCGCTTTCGCCCCCGTCTTTGCCTCGCTTGATAAAGTATCTGATAACCAATGATTGATATTGTTACCAGACGGATCAAACACATCGGCCTTGATGCGGTGACGAAGTAACACCTTCGATGCTCGTTGGGCTCCCATGCTTTTACCCTTATGCCTTTCCCATGCTGTGTATGACACTGGACTTATCTTGTCCCAATCACCTCGAGGATAGTTGGCCTCGCGGGTAGCAACGTCACTACCACTCATAAACGTCTCCCTCCAGGCTTTCTTGTACTCTCTGAAATCCCATTCGCCAAGGAAGCCTAATGTCCCCATGTTGAACGACAGAATTGGAGGAACAGAGCCATGGAGCTTGTAGAGACTTGCAGCTCGTAGGACAGTGCCGTCTCCCCCGAAAGTAGCAATGATGTCAATCTTGTCTGCCATATTGGATCGAGAGTCCGACGCATAAATAGGAAAATCGAGACGGTCTGTTAGCGATTGGGCGATTCGTGGTTCAAACACGAGGTTGACTTCTGGATATTCATTATGGAGGTAGGTTGAGAATTTGACGACAGCCTCGACAACGGCATCTGAGTATAGCTTGTGGATGATAAGGAGATTTCGAGGGGGTTTGGGCCAGTTTAGCGATAATAGCGATGAACCGGGCTTTGTGCTCTGGAGATAGCGTGGGCTTATTCTATTCGGGAGTTCTGCGATGCTGCGAATCTCGGACGTTTGATGGGTCGAGGTTGTGGATAGAAGTCGGCATGTTTGTGGTGCCAGGGTAAACGTGGATGGCCGAGTTAGAAAGCGACATGTTGATGGTTGGTTAGTATTGGGCCTCAAGAGGGTCAGGCCTCGTAAGAGGGACCTTCTAGACATGGTACCAGGAATTCGGCATGGCATGTGAAAAGAAAAGAAAGCGTCGAGGCTGGTTAAATTTGCCTACAGATGACGCCGAAGACGGGAGCTACTGTGATGCTCCATGCGGCTTTGCGACGGCTTTGGCAGAATGCACTGAGGAGCTGGAGGTGGGCTGACCTTCACCGCCTTCCTGTTCCAACATTCGACTTTGAAAAGGAAAAGAAGGGATTTTCGCTGCAAGGGACCATTTCACAGTGTCAAGACCCTGAATATCAACTCAAACTTTAAAGACTCGAGGGCAGAAGCTCCTGATCAGCTGAAGTCTGTGTATGACCTGTCAAGGTGTCTTATCTCTCCCGCGATAACTTCTATAAACGCAGATCCAACAACTTTATGCCAAGTGATCTCATATCCGTAGCTCCTCATTGGCCAAATCTGATCGGCATCGTGCACCGTCTTTAGGCGTCATAGGACCTCCGCCCTCCGACGCATCCGCCTGATGTCACCTGCGCTAACAGCTAACCACAAGCAGGCACGTCAGAGCAGCAAGGTAGTTAAGCTCGAGCTGAGCTTAACCTTGGACTTTTGACCTTGAATCACATGCACAATGTCTCGCAGCCTCGTCAGATTTCTACGTCTTGAGCTTCGATAGACTGTGTCTTTCACTCCCGTTATCTCTACGCCACGAGGTCGGAAGTTTAGGTTTCTGTCTCTAACTTTGTAGACTGTGCCACGCGACCCCTCGCATTTTCCCAACTCGAACAAGGCAGACACGAGATATAACAGTCCAGAGGACGCCTCTTCGTTTATCCAGTTTTGATCGACGTGATATCTCGTAAAGAACAGATAACGACATCTGATAGACAGCACAGACGAATAGAAACGCCGCCATGGCTGACACCAAAACCGATGGCCCACCGGAGACGGTGATCCCTTCGCCAGAGCTACTTGCTGGTCTCGCAGAGAAGTCTTTAGCAGAGAAGCAGAAGCCCAAACCAAAAGAGGAGCATCCTTCGGGAAAAGAAAGCTATGGAAAACTGATGCAGATTGTGCGCGGCTCCTTGTTCGCCCTATACTTCAACACATGCTGCTTGATGTATGAGCACAGAGTTCCTCATAGGTACAGGCAACTAACATGGCGGTAGCATTTTTTTCACCCAGCTTATCGGCTCTCCCTTGTACTTCGTCAATCGTGACTGGTACTACGCTTACATGGCTATGACAAAACAATCTTTTTGTCTTACGACAACCTCCATGACCCAAATTTGGGGCCCGACTACCATCCGAATCAGCGGTGACGAGTCTGTCGCTGGTCAGATCAAGCTGCGACCCGATGGGGGAGTTCAGTTTGAGTTCCCTGAGCGTTTGGTGATGATTGCCAACCATCAAGTATGGTAATTAGCTTCTCACGAGGTTGATGGAAACTAACCCTCGCGCAGATCTATACTGACTGGCTATATCTGTGGTGGATTGCGTATGCCAATTCCCCTGGTATGCATGGGCATATCTACATTATTCTCAAGGAGTCTCTCAAGCATATTCCTATGATTGGTTGGGGAATGCGTTTCTACGGATTCATATTCATGTCACGAAAGATGGCCTCGGATCAGCCCCGCCTGGCCTACCGTCTCAACAAACTCAAGCAGCGCAAGGTCGATCCCAATGGAAAGTCGTATATGGACCCCATGTGGCTGCTCTTGTTCCCTGAAGGCACGAATCTTTCCAATAATGGGCGTAGAAAGTCGGCTGGCTGGGCTGCCAAAAACGACCTCAAGGATCCAGACCATGTTATGCTTCCACGAAGTACTGGCATGTTCTTTTGTCTGAATGAGCTCAAGGGAAGCATCGACTACGTCTACGACTGCACAGTCGCATATGAAGGAATTCCGTAAGTTGTAACCTCAAGCCCCGTTACACAGCATTGTAACTGTCGACTGACGGACGCGTCTAGCCGAGGTGGATTCGGTGAGGAATATTTTGGCTTGGCGAGCACCTACTTTCAAGGCCGGGCCCCTAAGTCGGTCAACTTCCACTGGCGCCGCTTCAAAATCAGCGATATGCCCCTTAACGACCAGAAGGCTTTTGAGCTCTGGTTGCGTGAGGAGTGGTACAAGAAGGATGCACTCATGGAAGAGTACCTGACGACCGGTCGATTCCCTCGTATGGCTGGGAGCAAGATCGACTACATTGAGACCGAGGTCAAGACTCGAAAGCCTTGGGAGATTCTTCAGATCTTTGCGGTTGTTGGTACCGCTGGGTTGATCTGGCACAACGTCAAGAAGTCCTTCTCGACTGTGTCATCCGCGTTTCGTTGAACGTGAGCCGAGGTTCGGTCAGGAACAAAGCATAAGATAATAGGACTCGGTGCTTGGCCGCCGCAGGTAGAATGAAATGGAGGATTGCATGAACGTTGAAGGTTGCACAAATCCTTCGAGATAAATAAGACAGGGTACAAGACGGGATACTGAAGGTGTGGACGGGACGGACGTTCTGGTTTGGATTTGGTCTTTTCTGGTAATGTTTACGATGTGGATGAGATACCGAGGCGCAAACTGGCCTGGTCTGGGACGGTACATGAGAGAGAAGGACACGACATGATGAGATGACGCGTGTAAGGAGGAGGATTCGGGCAGTGTCCGAGATATGGGCATTCTTGATGGTTCAGATATAGTATGGAATATGGCAAAGCGTTGAATGACACATTTTGACTACTGGAATCTAGAACTGTGAAAGGATATCACTGGATATCTTTCGGTGCGTGCCGACAGCCAAGCCAACGACCCGCAAGAATTGCCACAAAAAGAAATCACTGCTTTCAACCAAGCCAGCCCTGGGATATTGTCTGTCTGTCGGTCTGTGTGTCTGCTATGCTAGTAGCTACTGCAAGCCCTCTCCGGTGATGAGTCCAGGTCAAAACAACCATAAATTAGCGCCGCCGCGGAAGCGCCCAACTGGAGGCTAGGAATTCAGGTTTGGAACTTAAGCTTGACTCTCTAGAGTCGAAATTGGAGAGGAGCCTCGGCATCCAAGGTCGCTCTATGAGCCGTTATTGGTTCGAGAGGTGAGAGTCGATGCGGGGGTGGGGGAGAACGCGGGGGAGGACAGAGTAGCGACGAATCAAGTGTGTCTCGAAGGGAAAGGAATGATGGAGAGGAGAATTAATTAAGTTAAGGTGTTTGTTTTAGGTATCGGCGACGGAATTAGATTGGACACGGACATGATTTACTTGATCTGATTTCGAAAAGGAGGTGTGGCTTGCGGTAGGGAGGGATGGGGAGCCTTGCTGGTGTAAGTGAGAGAGCGATAGTCCGACCTCTTTGTGTTTCCCAGCAATCTGTACTACAGCGTACTTATGTATATTGTATACCAGATGGAGTTGAGTTACGTTGGTCACTCATCAATGCTACACGATAATGCAAACAATGGATCCATTGCCAATGCTCGCTTCGAGGCTCAAACCCATGCAACACCCAAGACGGCAGTGTAAGATCACCCAAACACTTTAATTCCCAAATTTCTCCTTCATTTCTCAAAGACAAGGGTGCCTGTTGAACCCAACCACACTTGACCTGAAAGCGGGCTACCGCACAAACAGCCAAGACCGTACTATGACAAGCCTCTCCTCCCATCTTTCTTGTCCTGCTGATGATGCACTTGGGGAGGGCCCTCAATGACAAGCCCTCCATCGCATCTCGCCCCAAAACAGGCAATCCTCCGGGCGTAGCAGCTAACTTATACCGCAATACCCAGCCTACCCCGCAAAGTCGTCTTTCCCATGCCATGCGCCATGCCATGGATGTCCACACCCCAGATTTCTTGGGTGGAGCAAGCGACGGTAGATCTTGCGGGGGAAAGCTGGCGTAAACGAGTCGAACCAGCTGTGTTTCTATGTATTGCTCGCAAGACCAAGGGGTGTGTAGAAACGTTTGGGTCTCTTTATTTCTGCTTGGCATTGACCGCCATCCGAGGTTCGGTAGGATTGGTTCGATATCGAGATGTATGACCCCATAGAATGGGGAGAGGGGAAAGGGCAGGAAATGCGTATATATAAAGAAGGCGATGATCGTGGACGAAATGATCAGAAATAAACTGGAGACAAAGAACAGCAGCGAGAAACAGCAAAAAAGGACAAAAGGACTCGGGGGTAAGACAAGCAGAGAATAGCTTGCATCTTCCGTGGAACCTGATTTTCTCTCCCATTCAAATCCACCTTTTTTCCTCGTCCTTCTCAAAAGGGGGCCACTGCCCAGCACTTTTCCTCCTCCTGGAAACCGTGTAACAGGAACTTGTTCTTCCTCTTCTTCTTTTTCCCTCCCCCTCCTTTTTTTTACTCCCACTTGACTGACCTTCATCACGACTTTCAAGATTCACGCAACCATGGATCGGACAACCAATGGTGACGACGGCGTCGAGAAGCAAGCCGAGTTCAACCATCTCGACCAGGCTCCTAGCAAGGTCAGCTCCGAGATCGATCACGACCATGGCTTCACGCAGGAGGAGCAGCGCAGCATCATTCGACGCATTGATCGTCGACTTGTCGTGACTGTTGGTGCTATGTATTGTGTTTCGCTTATGGATCGAACCAACATGAGTGCTGCCAACATTGCGGGCATGAGTGTTGAGCTGCAGCTCACTGGCTTCCGATACGTAAGTCTTGTTTCTCCTTCATTATGGGGGTTAACTGACAATCGTGGTAGAACATCGCCAACTTGGTCTTCTTCATTCCCTACGTCATCTTTCAACCACCCTCGACTGTCCTCATTCGCAAAGTCGGTCCTCGTATTCATCTGGCTCTCATCACCATGATGTGGGGTGCTGTCATGGTTGGCATGGGTTTCGTCAAGAAGTTCCCTCAGCTTGCAGCTCTCCGGGCGGTTCTTGGTTTCTTCGAGGCTGGTTTCTTCCCCAGCTGCGTCTATCTTCTCAGCACATGGTACACTCGATGTGAGTATCTTGACTGCCTCAAGTAAATCAGCACTAATCAAAGACCATAGATGAGGTTGGAAAGCGATACTCTGTCTTCTATCTTCTTGGCTGCGTCGCTTCTGCTTTCTCTGGTATTCTCGCCTATGGTGTACGTCTCACCCCGAATTCACTTCTCACTCTTGCTCACAAACTATAGCTCATGCAACTCAACGGTCGAGAGAATCTCACTGGCTGGCGCTGGATTTTCATCATCGAAGGTACTCTCACCATCGCCCTTGGTATTGCTGGATACTGGCTCCTCGTGGACTTCCCCGACTCCAAGCGCAAGACATGGTCGTTCCTCGGTAGCCGTGAGCGCCAATGGGTCGTCGATCGTATCCGCCGTGATCGTGGCGACACTGAGGTCCCTCCCTTCCAGTTCAGCAAGTTCATTCGAGGTGGTGCCGACTGGAAGGTCTGGGCCTATGCTATGATCTTCTTCGATACCACCACCATCAGCTACGCCCTTGCTTACACCCTCCCTATCATCCTCGTCGGAAATATGGGCTTCAGCGTCGGAGCAGCCCAGTGTCTCGTTGCGCCTCCCTATGCCTTTGCCGGTATCGTCATGTTCGCAACCGCCTGGGTCGGCGACAAGTATCACGTTCGAGGCCCCATGATCCTCGTCAACATGCTCCTCTGCCTCATCGGACTCCCCATCATGGGCTGGGCTGCGAATCCCAACGTCCGCTACTTCGGCGTCTTCCTCGTCACCGCCGGTGCCAACAGCAACATCCCAACTGTCATGTCCTTCCAGGCCAACAACGTCCGCGGCCAGTGGAAGCGAGCTTTCTGCAGCGCTACTCTCGTCGGCTTTGGCGGTTTTGGCGGTATCGCGGGCAGTCTGGTGTTCCGCGAGCAGGACAAGCTCACGGGGTACAAGCCTGGTATGTGGGCTTGCATCGCCTGCTGTCTCGTCACTGTCATCCTCGTCTGTCTCTGCGACTTGGACTTCAAGAGGCAGAATGCCAAGGCCGATCGGGGTGAGAAGGTGTTGGAGGCCCATGATGTGAGTAAGCCCCCTCGTGCTGACATGACAACCATCACTGACAAATATTCCAGGAGGGTGCTTCTTCCGATTTCCGCTATACTTACTAAGATGGGTGGATACATGAATGAATGAATGTCAAATGCCAGGATGAGGTTGTTATGTTTCTACGTGTTTGTTTCAGTCTAGCCTAATACCGTCCATTGTTCACATCTCTTGTCTTTCGAACAGCTTGACCTGATCAATCTCACACTCATCTTGGTGACATGTTCGCCAGAGACAAAGCCTTCCTTGTCACATCAGAAAGTGTTCGTCCTCCCAAGTCATAATCTGGATAGTGTTACTCTTTGACAACACCGTGTCTCTTGTTCATGGCAGTGACCATCACACAATGTGCACTCCCACCCGAACACTTGGTCTCCCACCGCCGTTGAACAAAGGGCTTGTCTCCATTCAATAATTTGCACAAAAACCCAGCTCTGCCCACCATGACGTTACTCCCATACTAGAAGATATTGTCCCTCGTCGCGAACATGGGTCATTCTGAATACGCCGTCCCGGTATACCTGGGTGTCCTTGCCGTCCTGCTTGTGATGTGGCTTTTGGTTCCTGTCGTGTTTATTGTGTTGTTGGTGGTTAAAACTCGTCTTGAGATGCGTGAGATCGATTGGTTGGAGGAGGGTTACTTGGTCCCTGGGGACGGAGATGAGATGCAGATGAACTATGAGACGTTCTTGCGTGTGCGGGCTTGAACGTTGGAGGTTGATGTGATTACACCTGAAAAAAAGAACTACTGACGTCTAGGTCAAATAACTGTTGATCAGTTGGAACAATAACTGAAAGACTATTGATTAGTCTACTGTAAGCCATCTATATATACAAATTGCATTTCTACCATTTACATCATGAACAGAACCATCGCAACACCGAACACAGCACTCAAGATCGAGGCGTGAACACCACTAGCCGCATTCCCGTCTCCTCCTGCACTTCCGCCCTTGCCCTTCGCCTCGCCCTGCTCAGCATCCTCACTGCTCGTAGCGTTCGTCTCCACAACACGCTCCTCCAGCTTAGGGTCAAGAGGGTTATGCGCATCAAGATACCCAATGAGAACCTCATCCTGCGAATCGAGAGTAGCCAGGTTCTTAGCATCGATGCTGAAGAAGTTGTCACCGCCTCCAGCAAGGAAATCAAGCGTGACGACGCGATACTCTGTCTTATCCTCGAAAGCTTCACCGTTGAGAGTTGCGTTGATGAGCTTGGAGCCGTTCTTGTTGTCGGGGTTGTACTCGATCTTAAGACCATTTGAGACCTGGAACCACGATGTGATTTCCTTCTTGTTCTTTTGGTTAACGCCTGTTACTGCACCTTCGAAGACTTCCTTGAGCTCAGCGCCGGTGAAAGTGAGCTCCACGATAGCATTGCCGAAGGGGAAAGAAGTGAGAACTTCACCGCGGGTGATGTTGCCCTCGTCAATGGTGGCGCGAACTCCACCGGCGTTGATGAAGGCGAAAGCGGGCTTGTCGTCGTCGCTGCGGCTTTGGTTAAGACGGTACTCGAGCATTGCGTCAGCCATGACTTGGCCGAGAAGACAATCTCCCTGTTGGCAAGTTGACTGATCGAGTTCAGCCTTTGTATTTCCGACGACCTCAGCAGCGAACTTCTCAAAAGGAGCGCGCCACGATTTGATTGTCTTGTTTAGAGCCTTGTCCATCTCGGTCTGGTTGGTGAGATGGATAGGAGCACCATGGTATTCGAGGGCTTTGCCGTCCTTGTCGAAGGTCAGATCGATGGAGCCGAGATATTCACCCCATCGGTAGGCAGTGACAATAAAAACCTCGTCCCCGTTGACGTCTTTGACTATCGTGGGATAATCGCCCTCTGCCTTTTCCATGTCGCCGAGAAGAGTGTGGCTGTGACCGCCGATGATGAGGGACAGACCCTCTGTCTTTGCGGCAAGCTCCTTGTCGACATCGTAGCCAATGTGGGTGAGGGCGACGATGCGGTTGATGTCAGTCTTGTTTCGGATTTCCCAGATAGACTTTTGCACTTCGGTGATTGGGTCAAGGAAGGTGGTCTTGTTTCCGACACTCGAAATTCCAGGTGTGGTGTCAGTGGTGACACCAATAACAGCCAGATCATGCTCCTCGAAGATCTGGTAATTCTTGATCGTCTTGTTCAGTCCCTCGTATTCACTCTTGACGTTGCAAGACACAACCGGGAATGTCAGGTTCTGGAGAAACTCGCCCAGCTCCTCGTCACCGCCATCCCACTCATGGTTACCCAGCGTCATGGCATCGAACTTCAAGGTGTTGAGGTTCTCCGCAATCTTGGACGGTCCGTAGAACGAGTAGAACAGCGTGCCCTGGAATTCATCGCCTGCATTGAGCCACAGGTTATCGGGGTGATCTTTCCGCAGCCCATCGACCGTGTGCTTTATGCGCGCGTAACCACCGAAACAGCCCTTCTTGGGATCCACGCAGTCAGTGCCCGACTTTGCGAATTCGTCGAGATGCGCGTGAACGTCGTTGACGTGAAAGAATGCTGCGTAGATCAGTCAATTGAACCGCTCAGAAGGCAATTGATCACATACACATGTTGTAGTGTCCATCATCGTCGACGAATCGCTTGTTCAATCGCTTGCTGTACAGGACATCCTCAGCAGACACAGAGACCAAGCCCGCCAAAGCGAGAGCACCCAGAGTAATTGACGACTTCATGATGTTGACCCAGGCGCAGAGAAGAGATGGAACTCAGCATCACCAGAAAATCAGGCCCGTCGCTCCCTTTATTCCGACAACGGCCCCGGCCGATCAAAGACTTGGGGTCGCGCAAAGGTTCCATGAGAAAGGGATCGCCAAGACACACGTGGGCGACGTGAGTGGCCAGCCGAGGGAATATCTTCACTCAATCTCCTTCTCCTTCCTTGTCAGCTATAGTCTAGCTATCGTATTATCTATCACTATGTAGAAACGTGTAGAGGCTGTCTGTATCAGCCAAGACGGAGTTCGCCATGATAAGAATAGGTTCTTGGGCGGGTTTGTCCGACAGATGCTCATGGGCAAGGTTTGGGCTTTATAGCGTCGGTCAAACGGTTTTGGAAGTGGTAAGTCGCCCGTGAGCAGCACGTCTAACCATCTATCAATCGAGCGTCTTATCATTCAGCTGATCAGCGTCCCTGCTAGCCCTGTAATGTAATAAAGGACAGGTGGGTTACATTTCCTGCTTCACAATCTGACTCGTTGATCGATCATCTTGAACTGACATTCTGGGGGCGGTTCAGTTTTTAGTCTTTAAGCTTAAAACCCCCCATGCCTTACGCCGTCCTCGCCTCCGACATTGACTGACTTGACAATCACTTACTCACTGGATGTGCTAGCTAACCGAATCGCCACAGGCTTTTCGGGCCTTTGCTGAATTGCCCAGTTCAGCGACCCAACATGTCTTGCCCTAGCTTGCCAATTGGCTCCTCAATACACTTTCCTTCATCCATGTCACGCCCTGGGATTCAATATCGAGATGCCTATTCTGGTCTAGTCTCTATGCTGCACAACATTGGTAGTAAAAATGCTGATCAAGCCAGTCAATGCGCTGAGTTTTTTGACTTGTGAGAGGATCAATATGTTGATTATTGTTTAGGCGGCCTCCGGGGCAATATGCCCGTCGTTTATCGGCGCTAGGTCTTAGTTATTTATTCTTCCGATATTCGATGTTGTATCCGTTTACCAGCATAAGTTCGTGGTGCTTCCTTAGCTGGTGTCTCGGGTAGTGGAGGCTAGGAAGAACTAAGAAATGAGCTTTTCGCCGCAACTACACGACCCAGCACGTCACGATGGTCGATATAAAAAGAAAAAAAAGGCGCATCAACACTCCATGCAACTCGTATAAATTCCCGATATCTATCGGCTTTCCTAGTGCTGGGGCGGTTAGGCTAGAAGCCCGCCAGTGCGCTTCGGTGAGTTAGCTGATGGCGTAGCGTCTTAGTGGAGTAGTGGCTCAACACCGTCACTTCTCAAAGTTGCTTACCCTGTACCAGCCCCATCGACATCAGAAGCTCGTGAGTAGATACCACAATCTTTTGAAAAGATCATCATCAAGAACTTGACACTATTGTAAGGATCCCCACGTCAGCAGTCGATCACTTATTCCCGTGCTCTATTAATAAGAAGGAGGCCTCTTGTGATCGACGACTTAGTAGAGTACCCCTGTTCATCGCCCGCTTATCGGCAACTTCCTGGAGATTATCCTCACGATAGAAAGCACTTTGTGACCGATAGCTGCTGAGAGGTATGTGAAGGGATCTGGAAGCCCATAAGCTGGAACTCAAAAGTAGTGCCAAAGTTTCACAGTACCGGAATACCACCGAAATTTCAAGCGGGCATATTCCTTGCTGCTTAGAGTACTTTCTCTGTAAAAAAGGTCCTAAGGCATGTTAACAAAGTCAAATGTCCAGTATTGCATCCGTAGCCCTTAAGGAACGTTTTCTTATGGTTCAAGTCACATATCTAGTAAACTAGCTAAGTGGGAGATCTAAAATAGTTAGTACTTAAGAGCAAGTCCAAAAAACACGAACTTCAAGATAGCTCTTTGACAGTAACTTCACAACATATTGATCCCATGGAATGGATTCATTTCGCCTGCCAAGAGATAGGCAAACACCAAGAACCGTTAGCAAGTTAGCCTCTCAAAAACCACCTCTGTCCCTGTCCTCCAGCCAAGAAGGGGCCTCAGCCATGCTGCAGGATTAGTTGAAATAACCAAACGTCCGAGCGAGAGTGATCACGAGCCCCTTAGCTGCAGATTACCACGGAACGGCGCGCAAGCTGTTAAGAAAAACGGGAAAAAGGCACCCGGGCGGCTGCACTCTTCCTTTCGATCACAGGCCGTTGCACATGTGTCTGCTAGCCTGGGATGTGACAGACCAAACGGCTTCTCCCTAACTTGATGAGGCTAGTGAAGAGGGTTCTTTTGAAGTTGGATCAACATACCGGTAGTGTAGTTTAAGGGTCTGTGCTGGTAATGTATACGACTGGGTTGATACCGATTCGCTGAGGTGATTTCAACGGAGATGTGGGTAGGAATAGGGCAGGAGAGTCGTTATTCGCTCGTTGATATGTTGCTGCATCGATCTTCATGAAGGCTTGGCCAGTGAGCTATCGAATCCGGAGTTCCTTAGCATCACTGGCTGATGCAACTGCGTGATGACGGTGACTGGAGTTGCTTCTGTCGTTGGCTGTGACCACTGTGAGTCTGCATTCGTGACACTTGTCGACCACAGCCTCAAAGACCCTCGAAAGAACCGACAAGGAATTCCATCCGTCAGCCGGGAGTTGGGGGCAATCGGAACGCCACCATGGCAATTGCAAGCCCGAAGATTGAGGACGCGACCCTGTGAGCGCATTGTAGAGGCCGCTCCAGCGGAACTAATCAAACACATGCCGATTGACTGTGCTGCACTCCAAGATCTGACCTAGTCAAGCTTGGCCGAATGGTCTGAGGGTGGTCTAGACTGGGTAGTAGAACTTATGTCAAAAGAAACTGGCATGGAAAAGGATAAGCGTTAGATGTCAGAATGGTGTGAGTTCGAGTTGTTGGACCTAGTCTTAATCAATTAGGGACAGAAACAGAAAAAAAGAGAGCTTGTGGAAATAGCGTTGTTGGGAATACGGGTATTGCGACAATATTTGCGGTTTAGGTTTGGTTGCATGCCAGTTCCCAGGCCTCAGGGTCGAGATAAGCCCGGTATGGAGACTAACTAGCCCACTGATGTGCAGTCAAGGGTTCAGTAGCATTTCGGATGATTGCTAATGAGGGAAAAAGGATCTGCAAGATTTTGAATTTCTCTTTTGAATTCCTTGTTATAGCTTGGCCCATTCGTGCTGATGCAGGCTCTTGGCATGATAGTACATAAGCCACGCATAGACCACGATTCTGGTATGAATCTTGGCAATACAACTCTATCTAGGTCTATGTCTGAGATTATATTCATTGTCTATAGTGCATATCTGACTCGAGATGTTGAGGCTTGAGAGGCTCTGGAGGATGAGGTCATGACGGTTGAATCCGAAAGGGACCAAGGGGGAGAATGCCTTTATTCTACGTCATCAAAAGCCACGTAAAGTAATCAAACCAGACTTTCAGGGTCGCCCTCTCGCCAAGACTCGGCGGTAACGGCACCTGCGCCCCTTCTAGAACTACCACTACCACTTCAACACCCGACCACTAACGACCATTGGCATACCCCAACTCCCGAGCCCGCGGGACTGGTGCACAAAAAAAGCAAAAAGTTAGTTTCTGAGTTCCAGTGAGTGCGTGCTAGAGAATGGAGACGGCGCCGGTCTTGTCTCCTGGGTACGAGGGAGCAGCGCCGGGTTTCCATGCCATGCCATGCCATGCTTTGTCTTTGATCCCCTACTTAGTGTGCAAGCCACAGGGAGAGCGTTGCATGGGCCAGAAAGACGGGCCCAACTCTATTTTATTTGCTGCAGACTTGCTTCTGCACTGCACGGGGGAGAGACACGCAGCCCCAGGCCCTGGGCGACAGGCGACAGGCGACAGGCGACAGGTGACAGATCAACCAGCTTGTCCCGTTTCAAACCTTGCAGACAGGGATACGACACGAGCGAAGTGGCCGTGACCGTGACCTACCTACGGTACACTTTCTTCTGTTCCCTTCAGCCCAGCCTCCACCGCCGTCATCTGCTTAAAATGGCGCGTGGCAGCCAAAAAGCCATTCAACAAAACAAAACACAAGCCACTCAAGATAACTACCGTAAAAGTACTAAACTGGAGAAAAGAAAAGAACCTTTGGAGAGAAACAGGCTGATTCAGCGTCTTCTGTGTCAGACACCCTGATCCTGAGCTGAAACTTGACTTTGAGGCTGACGAACTTGTCTTGTATTAAAAGATCATCACCACCACCATCCTACACCAGAGAGAGTAAAACCGTTGGAGCCGAGTTCACTGCACATATACATAGAAGTGTTCACTGTCACTCGTCTATCGACACAGCCTCATGCCAAGAGAGCTTGTTCGAGGGCCAAGAGCCGAGTAAGCAAGGACGGAAGATTGGTAGTTGGGTGTTAATTTTTCATCGTTCCTGTTTGTTGTATATGTAATCCTCTCTTTTTTACCTGCCTTGCGTAAGGCCATACCAAGACCCATGACCTCTGCAATAGCTTGAGACACGGACACGACAGGGAAATAAGTACAAGCGGGGAGTGGATTCTAGGTTCTTAACACCGAGAGAGACTTACAACTTACACCACTTCACTTCACTTCACTTCACTTCACTTCACTTCACTTCACTTCCACTTTCACTTCACTTTCACTTTCACTTCACTTTCACTTTACTTCTCAGCTTCTTCTTCTTCTTCTTCTTCTCCAACCAGGACATGGCAGAACTTCACCCTTCCTCCTCGACAAATGGAAATCATCACACCCCAGGACTATCAGAACAACGCTCGCAAGCGACAGCGTCGCAGTCTTCGTCCCTGTGATGCCTGTCGGAAGCGCAAGACTCGCTGCGTTACAAAGGATGGCGACGATAACTGCGTCCACTGCCAGCTGAGAGCCACGCCGTGTACTTTCCAGCATGATCCTCCGGAGCGACAGGTCGCCAGCGGTAGCGGCAGTAGTGGTGCTATTATTTCCGGTCCCAACTCAAATACAACAATCTCCCTGCAACAGCTGCCGCCGCAGGACGATGTCGGCCATGAGGACCAGAGCCAGACGTCAGCCCGGAGCATGAGCCAGAGCCGGAAAGCGTCGCGAGACGATGTCCAGTCTGTTCACTCCGTCCCCTCGGTCCAGGCATTTTTATCTCCTGCTGAGACCAGAGCTTCTGCTGATAGCGGCATTCCTCTCGCTCCGCCCTCTGTCATGATCCCGGAGCTTGGTCCCCTGGACCGCACTATGGGATGCTCGTCTACGCGGTTTGCAGAGCTTTATGGCCTGGGGAGCGATATGGAACCTATACTAATGCGACATCGACCCTACGATCCTCAGACTCACGAGTTTAGCCTCGACACACATGCTATTCGACGCGTGCTGGAGAGAGATGACGGTCAGGAGTATCCTTTGACATTTCACATGGCTCGTGACGAAAAAGCAGTAGAAGGCGATCCGACATTTTCTCAGGTCGACGCTATCGAGAGCTGTGTTCGTCCTCACGGCCCAAGTCTCGTTGAGCTCTTCTGGAGACACGTACAACCAAGCTATCCCATCCTCTCCAAGGACCCCTTTACCCTTGCCTACAGCCAGTCATACCGACGCATTCCCGCCGCCCTCCTCGGAGCCATCTATCTGTCCGCCATTCGCTGGTGGACCTACGACCCTGAGCTCTCCATCAGAACCCCCCCTGACGCCGCCCTCCTCCGCAGGATGCTACGGTCTGCCATACCAGCATCTTATCACCGCCCAAAGCTCAGTTCCATCCAGGCCGCCCTCCTCCTGCTGCAGTGCCAGCCCGAGGACCCCCTCAACCCGGACCACACGTTCCAATGGGGACTCACCTGCCAGGCGCTTGCGATAGGCCAGTGTCTTGGGCTTCACCTCGATGCGAGCAACTGGACTATTCCGCAATGGGAGAGAAATGTTCGCAAGCGGCTCAGCTGGGCGCTATTCATGCAGGATCGCTGGACGGCATTGGCTTACGGACGTCCTGTGCATATTCACGACGATGACTGGACAGTGGGCGATCTTACACCGGGCGATTTTTCTGATTTCGACAGCGAAGGCCACGCACCTGCTTCGGCGTCCGCTTCTGGATCGGTTTCTAGTTCTGTCTCTGTGTCTGGCTCTGACGATGACCGGAGATCTATTGCTGCGACTGGCATGACGCAGTTCATACAAATGGTGCGGTTGACGAAGATTCTATCCGTTGTCTACTCCAACTTTTACACAGCGCGGACGTGTCGTGAGCAGGATACCGTCATTCTGTGGGAGAAAGCCCGGCCACTCTTCGAGATGTTGACGAATTGGTACCATAGCATTCCGCCTACACTGCAGATGAACGTTATTTACCAGCGCAAGCTGTGCTTCCACGGATACCTGCACTTCTCCTACTACGGCGTCGTAATGACCCTGCTGCGCCGCTTAATACGCTCTACAGCACTCCCACCGCGATGCTCGGACGACCGAGTCCTCTCCAGCATTCGACAGATTGCGCTGCAGACAGCTCAGAGCGCCATTTCCTTTGTCATAAGCTTGCGACCTGATCATCTCGAGGCGTTCTGGTACTTCACGTCCCCCTACCTCTTTTCGCTCCTCGGCTCCTTCACCACATTACTTCTCGTCACTTCGCTATCATCGCAGGAGCAACATTTCTGGCAGGAGACCCTAAACTCGTATCTTTGGAACCTTCGCATGATGAGCAAAAGCCATCAGCCGATGCAATATGCCGTTAATCGATTGGAGGGGGCTATATTGCGCGGCCTGGAGCATTCCCTCGCGGTTAATCTGAACGAGCCGCTTAATGATAAAGTTAGCCCGATGATGGGTAACTATGGTGCTGATGTTTATGAATATACTGATTTTGGCGACTGGGATCTCGCTGCTGGCGCATCGGGGCCTTATGATCTCCTCAACGGTTTGGTCATTCAACCAAATCCCATGATGCCGCAGAGAGATCTTGGATGAAGGGGGCCGCCGGAGGAGAAGGAATGCGGAGGAGAGGTTAATAGAAGAAATTAGTCGGCATCTTCGAGGCCATTGTCAGACTCAACTGAGTTGTCCTTGTAGCACCTCGAATGCCGCATATTAATATCAACTAAATCAACCATACCATCTTCCACAAACCATCCCAATCTGCGAACGCCATCTCGTTCGCCGTTTGCCCAGTTGGGCGGTATAGGTAATCGGAAACTCAGCGCTCGACCTCCGCAGAAGACCTCGACGAGCTGACCTCTCAAGAAGAGGAAGACTCCATCGACGAGACTGACGTTATCATGTCGTACTAACTCGGGACCGTCGACAGGTCGGGGGATATACATGTGGTATTGGTCTGCCCAGAAGTCGTCGAGGGGTGGAAAGTCTGTGATGAGGGCGACGGAGAAGAAGCCGTTTCCCTGCGGGTTAAACTGGAGACGATGGCCTTTACCTGAGCTGTCGGTCTGAAGCATGACGCCAAAAGTATGCGCATCACAAGCTGCGACTTTGAAGTCTACCATGAGATCTTTCTTCCACTCCGCAGAGCCCAGCTCAGGGAAATGAGTCGCCGTTGTGCCGAGCGAGCAGAGATATAAGCTGGGAGCAGCATTGCTAGGCGAAACAGGCTTGGAGCATCGCCATATGTAGCTCCTAAACTCTTGAGAAGCATCAATGCGCAGGCAGGCGTTTGTGTCTGCCCACATAACTCTAGTGACACCAAGATCACCTCCCCAAAGCCACTTCTTCTCATCGTCCGCGTAGTCTCCGATCCAGCCAAAGCTGATTCTCTTGTCGGGATCTCCCGCTTTAGGGCATGACTTGGCTGCGTACCAGCGGCGTCCGTCGAGGCGGCCATGAGATCCGTCTCTTGGTACGCGGAATGGCCCGTATGGTGTGTCAGCGATGCGATATACTGTTCCTGCGTTCGGGGCGTGAAAGCGCGAGTACAAAAGGTACCACTTTCCGTTGGGCAGTGTGAAGATCTCTGGACATTCGGGGCAGAAGACGTCGTTGGGGGCGTATAGAGGTTCAGGCGCAACGGTCCAGGCCTCGAGATCCGGGGATGTCAACAATGCGATGCATCCGCGGCTCCAATATGGGCCATTGGCTAGTCGAGTAGCTACAAGCATCCAATATCGACCTTCGGCACGGTTGTAAAAGACAAAGGGATCTCGAAAGTCAATGTCTTCGTACTTATCGAGTCCCTCGGGATGAATCGTGACAGGCGTTGTGTCTTTCTCAAACCTCGTACCATGGAGATCTTTTGCTTTGGCACGAAGTATCGTCTGTCGACCATTTTGCGACAGATTATACCCCGTGTAAAAGATGTTCATGTTTTGGTCCAAATCAAGCACTGCACATCCCGTCCAAGCACCATCGGCATCTGGATCAGAGCCTGAGTCACCAGGCGACAAGACAGGCTCTGGATCACGCTCCCATTCGATAAGATTCGTTGATCGGAGTCGCGACCATGTTGCTCTTAGACGCTCTGGGTGGTGCTTTGTGGCTGGCGGGGTGTTGAGGTGGAAGAGGTGGTATGTATCGTCAATGAGAAGAGGAATGACATCGGCGGAAGCTTGGTAGTGTGATTCGCGAGAGTAGGGACATGATTCGGGAGGTGGAGTTGGGACAGGGAGTATTGATCGCATAGTCGTGGTGTTGAGAGCGAGCGAGCGAGTGAGTATTTGCTGGTGGTTATGGTGGTTATGGTGGTGGTGGTTGTGGTGGTGATTATCCAGGTTGCAGCTGTATGTTAGTTGACCGTGAACGAAATAATAAAGTGAAGCAACGTCTAATTATTATATCCATTTCGGAGACAACCTTTCTTGGCGTTCTCAATTCCCCAATGATACCTTGCCTTGCCTGGCCTTGCCTTGTCTTGCCTTGCCTTGTCTTGTCTTGTCTTGCCTTGTCTTAGGGAGTGATAGCTCTACTACCTATGACACTACAGTAGCCGAATGGTCGAAGCTTTTTTCCTCTCAAGACTCCATCGACGGAACCTGATGGTCAAGGCGTCGTTCGAGTGGAAAGTGGGAAGAAGGAGAGTCAAGTGGAATGAACCTCTTGGTTTAAAAAAAGAAAAGATAATCACAGAATGCAACTGTGCTCCTGTTTTTTTCGCACCCACGTTTCCCAAATGGTCCCTTTTGAGAAAAGCCCCGGCATCGAGATGGCGCGGCGCTTCCTCAACAGGTAAAGCCTCATGACTCGGGTGAAACTTTATTTCGATGATCCCAACTTTTGCTGGGTTAGCTTGGGTTTCTATCTGAGCCCAATCGTGGGAGTGCCTTAGTTAGAGAGCTGTTCTAAGCGAGCTCGGAGCAAGGTTCCAGAAGCAACGGGACTGTCGAGGCAGAGAAAAGGGGGCTTGAAGGATGCGAAAGTTACTGAGTTAGTGAGAGTGAGTGAGCATAGGTAGGACGTAGGTAGTAAGGTACTCGTGATATTACTCCTCACGCTGAGGCTTGGCCTTGTATCTTTAGCCTTGTCACTGCTGTAACGTTAACTTGAACTCGCAGTTGAATCCATCGACCTGTTTTAATATCATCGTATCCACCTGCACGGTATCACCGATAACTTCCTCCTCGTACCATATCTTATTCCAAAACAGAGCTAGACCCAGAAGCCGTTAAACCGCTGAAGAGAAACGAGAACGAAAGGGTCAAACCTCATTTCCATACCCCCTCCCTTTCAGCCCTGTAAACTTGGGACTTAACGCGCGGCCACCCGATCCCGCGGAGGAAATAGAAACATGCCGAAAAGCTTCGTCGTCAGGTATCCCTACGTCTGGCTGTGCTGCGGCTTCGCTGCCCTCGGAGCGTGTCTGTACGGCTACGAGGGCGTATACTTTACCGGAGTTTCGACTCTCGGTACGTCTTTGAGTTCAGTGTAGCTAGAAGTATCATCGTATAGCTGACCGTCAAGATGTCTTTGTTCGCGACTTTGGAACGCGGGGCGACGATGGCGGATTCCACATCTCGCCCCAGAATCTAGCTGTCATGACGAGCATGATCAATGTGGGCGAGTTAGTCGGATCGTTGCTAGCAGCACCGTTGAACGATCTATTCGGCCGAAAGGGCTCGCTCTTGACCGGCTCCGTTGCCGTGGTCGTTGGTGTTGTAATGCAGCTATCGACAACTTCGAGCCGTGCTCTTATCACCGCCGGTAGAGCCGTTTCCGGGTTTGGGGTGGGAACCTTTTCGGTAACTTCGCCTTTGTACATGGGAGTAGGTTTTTAAATTCTCCGATTGATCATGTACGATTTGGCTTTACTGACCGTGTGGCTACTTGTAGGAGATAGCGCCGGAGTCTTTGAGAAGTCCCCTTCTCATGTGCTGGCAGCTCGTTCTGTCTGTCTCACAGATCATCGCTGCTGGTATCAACAGGAGTGTTATCCACAACGACACGAGTTTTGCATATCGATTTCCAATTGGATTTCAGCTCATCTTCCCATTGATTCTATTTCTTGGAATTGTATGGCTTCCAGAGTCGCCGCGGTGGTTGCTCCGTCATGGGCATCATGAAAAAGCGATGCGGTCTCTCCGCTTACTTCACCATGAAGACAAGCACTACGACGCTAAACCCGTGATGCAGACCATCGAAGAAGATCTCGAAAAAGAAAGTTCTAGTGAAATTGAAAGCGCATGGATTCAACTAATCACGGATCCAATTGAACGTCGCAAAGTGATCTACAGCGCCGGCGCCCTGATCGCCCAGCAGATCAACGGGATCCAGTGGTTCTACTACTTTGGCACTATCTTCTCCAAAGCAATTGGTCTCAAGGACCCTTTTCTCATGACCCTTATCGTGTTCATTATTCAGGTCTTTGTCGTTCTTGCGGCGGTATTGCTGGCTAACAAGATTCCGCGACGACCTCTCTTGCTTATCACCACGGGGATCATGACTGTGTCTATCTTTGTGGTTGGGTGCTTGGGTATCCCTGGCGGAACTCCGAGCGAAACTGTCGGGAAGGTGATTATCAGCTTTGTGATTATTGAGATTGTGGCCTTCAATTTTGCTTGGGGTCCTCTTGGTTGGACTATTGTAAGTGGTTCATCCTTTCACTAGTTACTCTTCTAACACTTCTACTTAGGCTTCGGAAATGGCTGTTGGGAGAAACAGAAACAAAATCTACGCAGTAGCAGTCGCTTCTTTCTGGGTCACAGTCTGGGCTACTGTCTTCACTCTACCATATCTCTACTACTCCGCCAATCTCGGCCCCAAGACAGGCTTCGTATACACAGGTCTATGTTTCGTAACGCTGAGCTACGTATACTTCTGCGTCGGCGAAGTTACGGGCCGCAGTATGGAGGAGATAAACGGCTTCTTTAGAGATGGTATCCCTGCACGGCATTGGAAAAAGCAGCCGTTCGCTGAAGCCCAGAGAGATCACAGAGTCAACCTCGTCGAGGTACAGGAATACGAAAAGACAGCGAATCGCTGAGATGAGTTATGAGTAATGTGTCTATGAGATCTATGCCTAATTGTTGTCGATATGCTGGTCATCAATACAACTTCTCAAAACGTTCCCCTGCTGTCTATGATCGACTGTGCCAATACCCTCCATAGCTTCGGTTGTAATATATCGTTTTCATGACTACATTCTCCTTCCCATCGTGAATAACCTTCCTGGGAACTTCAATGTACCCTGAATGTGATTCCTTGCGAGACCACGTCTTGTCTCCACGTCTATGTCTTGACCGTGCAGTGGGTTGCTGAATATCTGGACTCGGCAATCGCGGTAAATGCTGCACTCTCCCAAAAAGAGGTTCCAAAGGTTCAGACTCATAAGTCAAGGTTGTGTCTGGTGTTGCTCGTCCATAACCCATACTGTCTCTGGTGAAGCGATCCGAGAAGCCCACACTTCCCATCCATGTTTCTTGTCGTCCCATACTTGAGTATGGCGATGGTGAAGGTGTGTTGTTTTGAGCTTGCCCATTATAACTTGCTGCGGTTATAGGGTTCGATGGTCTATTGGTGTATGAGGGGGCGTAGGATGCCTGTCGAGTTAACGAAGCTGGGTTTACAGTCTGCATTGTGTGTGTTGAGGTTGCTGATATTGGTACTGCGGAACTGAGGTATAGTTGTACGTAGATCTTTCCACATCGCGAGACATTTTGCTTGAGAAATAATATTGAGATTGAAATTCAGTATTTCTTTTGGTATTTGCATCTTGAACAAGACTGTAGAGATGATCGTTTTACATCTATATATGAGTGCTTCTGTTCATATGTTCTCCGATACTCACCTTCAACAACGCCCAGTTTCTTTCTTTAGACTGTTCCTGAAACATGAAACAAACAACCGACTAACAGCTTCAATTGTAAGAGTTCAGATCCATGTCTCAGCAATGAGCCGCTTCTTTGTTCTTTGTTCTCTTGACGGGAGTTCCAACGGGTTACCGGTGCTGAGGTCGAAGATACCCAAAATAGGTACGGAAGCGCCGCCATAACAAAGAAAAGCTTCTTTAGTGCTTCTGGCGTGGTCATGGATTCATTGTCCATCACTGCTGGCAGTGCTTGAGATGCATCATTCCTCATGACCACGTAGCTCTGGATTATGCAAGCTGCCCTTTCTCCGCGCTGATAACCTTTCATGCTATAAAGTTGTAGTCCAAAGCAGTGAATAACCCAGTTGGAGCATCTTTAGCAGTGTCTGTGGCTTGTTTGTGTAGAGTGGCGCTTCACATTGCGCCTGTGACTTCAACTGTAAACATGTTTACTTTGTTTCCAAATCGATAACCCTATCACATTTATGCTTAGCTTTCTAAAAGGGTCATCAGGTTTTGACAAAACCTGAGGTATCACAAACTGAACATAATTCATATGGAATTTCGGATAGTAGAAAGAAGAGGCCGCTACCCCTAGGTGGACGAGATAACTTGTATACTGATCGACCTTATCCCCGAAGCCTTATGCTTCATATTGCAAATCAAGGCGCCATCGCGAACACTCATGCATCACCACTTCTCTGTATTACCCGAAGACATGAACTAATACGATGAAATGAGGGGAGATCCATACCGAAGGGATTGCCCTTATACCGTCCCGAGATCACCCACTTTCTTCCCGTCCTCCGAAAACACCATCATCCCAGGCTGAATATAGGATCATCGCAATGCACCTCTTACTAATAGTTTACACCTTGGTCGGTGCAGCAATCGCCCAGGATACATTCCCTACAGGGACATGTGTGACTGAGCGAGGATGCGACCCCTTTCCTACCGGTTCAATTACACCTCCCACTACGATATCGAACACCATTCAGCTAACCCTAACCCGCATCGTAACCGTCTGCCCTACAGCGACAGTATTTGTCTTCAATAGCACTTCAACAAAAACTGGAACTCAGACTGTCAACTCTACCGTGGTCTCTGCTCTGCGTGTCACACAGACGTCTACTGTCACGACCAATGGTGAGCCAAAACCCTCCCTTGAAGAAGACTATGATTCTAACCTGTGTAGTCACCACAACCGACGAGGAATTAGCCACTACTACTGTTACGTCAACAAGTACGCTGACATTGACAGCTACAATTCGACGCACAACTACTATCCCTGCTACATCAGGCTTCGTCCCCATCGCCTCTGAACCAGGCTACCTCCCTCGACGCCGTAACAAACGTGACGTTGACAAGGTAGCACCGACTGCTAAACCAGCCCTGGAAAAGAGATGCTGGCCAGACATCCGATCTGTTGTCTGCAACACGACCATCTTCACTCTGACAACCCAAACCATTACTCGGGCTAGATGTCGTCCGCCGCTACCTACTATAACAGTGACCGGGGACTTAATTGTGAACACTACCACTACGACTGTTACTGCTACAGTTACTAGTACGCGGACTGAGAGTACGACAGTGATGGCTACCGTGGAGAATGCCATTACTTCGACCACTACCTCGACTTGGACTTTTACCACGAGGCCTATCGACACGAACACGACATTCTTTGCGACCACCACTCTAGCTACTGCAACGACATATGCAGCATGTCAAGCGAATAACCTCATTAACTCGGCAAACGGGGGACATTTCATCTGGAACATCAACTACGGCGGTTCACAGAACCAAATCCAGGTGGGAATTCCAGCACGGAATGCTTACGAATGCTGTGTAGCATGCCATCAAACCCAAAATTGCATCTGGTCCAACTTCCCCGGCGGCTGCGAGTTGGTCATTGCAAACTCCTGCAATCCCAGCAACAACTTCAATTCATCATTCCTCACTTCACCGAATGCCAGGAGGGGAACGACGATTAGTAACGGCCCTTGTGGATTTATTGCCAACGGGGGAGATATCCCTCTGGTTTAGACTTCGAGTAGAGTGTATATACTTAGGTTACCCCTTATTTAAACATTTTCCTCCTTGTGCTCAGACACAGAAGATCTAGCACCAGCCTTGACCATATCGTCCTGCTCGCTTGGAGCGCGGTCGTGAACGTAGCCAAACATGACGTCCATCTCTTCGAGGGTCTTGCCCTTTGTCTCGGGGAGGAAGAAGAAGGCCCAGACGGTGGCGGTGATCATCCAGCATGCGAAGAAGAACCATGTTCCGTAGCCGAAGGACTTGAAGATGTAGGGAAGAGCCTTTGTGATGGCGAATTGTGTGAGCCTGTAAGAGTTAGTTATTGTGATTTAAGGAGGAGTGTGAAGGCGACTTGCCACTGAACGCAGGCTGCGTATGTACCTGTCAGGGTTCGGAGAGCACCAGGGAAGATTTCGGCCGAGACAATCCAGGGGATACCGTTGAGACCAAAGGACCAGCTATAGGAGTCAGAATACTATGTTCATCACATTAAATGGGAGAACTTACAAGACAGAGTAGATCATGATCATGGCGGTAGCAGCCTTACCACCAGCAGCAGTTGAAGGAGAGAGCTCCTTGCCCTCAGCAATGATAGTAGCGGGGTGTCCAATCTTGACATAAGCTCCAACGATCCAAAGACAGACAGAGCACATGGCAGATGAGATGATGGTGGGGTTACGCCGTCCCCACATGTCAATAAGAGCGCCGTAGAAGATGATAGATGCAACAGCTACAAAGCGTCAGTAAAAGTTCAGCTTCGGTGGATTGTTGAACACACCCTTGACAAGACCATAGATACCAGTGTAGAGGGCAACATCGCTAATACCAAGAGAACCGAAAAGAGTGGGTGAGTAATAGTTGATAGCTATCAATCGTTAGCAATGTTGTGAGAAATGCGGTGGTCAACTTACCAGCAGCACCAGACATGTTCTGCAGAGCAAAAGAGCAGAAAACAAGCAGAACACGGTTTCGCATTCCCTTCTTGGTGAGTTCAGATACAGCACCTCGGAAAAGAGCCCAAGGGCCGGTACCAAACCTGCTAGCAACGAGGGCTTCATCCGCAAGACGCTTTCGGATCATGTCAAGGTCCTCCTGAAGATCTATCATGCCATTAGCACCAAACTCTCATCCTCAGCCAATAAAACTTACACTTGTGATCACGAGGAATCTGTCGCAGACTCTCAAGCGCCTTGGTAGCATCCTCCTCACGATTCTTGCGCATCAACCACAACGGACTCTCATGCAGGAAAAAGCCACCGATGAAGAGGATAGCAGCGGGGGCAATCTGCACAGCCATGGGGACTCGCCATGCTGCGGCGGATGAAGGGTTCATGTTCTGGTTTATGCCATAGTTGATCCAGAAACCGATCAGAGAACCGGTTTGATATGTGACTTCGAAGAGACCGGTGAGGATACCGCGGATAGAGACGATGGAGAGCTCGGCGATGTAGCTGGGGACTGTGGCGGTGATGGCACCGCATGCGATACCGGTGAGAGCGCGGCCGGCGTCTGAAGATGTTAAACAGAGACCGAGATGCTTTGATGAGTGACTTACAGATATAGGACAGTTGGTGAGTAGCAGCAGTCATGAGAATAGCACCGATGAGGAAAACAACAACATTGGCCTGAAGAGCCCACTTGCGACCAATCTTCTCGGTAACTTCAGATCTGTCAGTATTCGTCCGTCTCCGGTCCAGGATATTAAAAACATACTCAAAAAGCAAATGATGGCGCCAAAGAAAGCACCAGCTTGGAACGTGGCAGTGATGTTACTCGAGATATCAGCCGAGTCCTCGGGCTTGATGTCGAAGTCACGCTTGAAGCTATCGCGAGCAATAGTGGTGCCGATAAAAGCAGAATCATAACCGAAACTATAAAATGTTAGTATTGGAAACTTCTCATTTCAGTGAATAAACTTACAGCAGTGATCCCGTAGCAATAACAGCAGCCTCAGTGTACAGTCGCCAATTGTACACCTCCTTTGGCGTGGGCCTATCTTCCACAGCGCGAAAGCCACCCATATTGTCTACTCTTGCTTGATCTTCTGTAATTACTTTGTCTGTAAAGTCAAGTCGCAGTGAAAGGTAATGTGCATGTAAATTCTTCATCCCCCGCAGGTAGGTCCCCTCGGATATATAGCTTATCCCATCGTCAATCCGGGGGCGTGGGGAAAGCACAAGAATAATCCGGGGATGGGTGTGGAGAAGACGAGGGTGAGGTCATTCCAACACCTTTCGCATGAGGAATAAAGAAGTGACAGGGGTTGTAACTAGTAGTTCATCATGAGTCAGTTGAGATTTTTGTTTGGAGAAGCATCCGACACGCGAGCCGATGCGACGACGAGAGGCGATTGGTTCTTGGGCCATGCGGGGATGCTTGGCTAACAAGATTGGTAATTTAGGCGAAGCATGTACCGAGTTTTTGAGGCATCATATGACCTTGTTCCATGTTTGAGCGAAAACTAATGCCGGAATAGATTCATTATCAGTCAGAGAATTGTTCTTAGTTGAATTGACCATGGCCTGATGATTGATATCCGACTCGCAACTCGGTTCATAGCGGAATCTTCATGATGAATACCAGACTAACAATCCCGATCCTTTGATCCGGAACAAGATCCGGTACTGAGAACCAAAGAGACTGGTTTACGTGAAGAAAATAGCTGAAGTTGCTAAGTATGAAGTCTCAATGGCACCTCAGACTCCAATTTCCATGTTGATGTTGGCCGTTTTGTATACCGTGCCTAACATTGTGAGGTCCATGCGACTAGATAGTAGAGTGTGTGATCTTGATTGTTTAACATTGAAGCCTGGTCTGATAATGTACTTGAAAATTCTTGAATTCTTTCTTTCATATGTCTTTACGTTAAATCGCATTGTATCATTTCTAAACACCCTCTAGATATTCTCTGCCCTCTTGCCAAGACCCTTCTCAACAGCTGACAGAGGCTCAACAACCTTGTAAATCCACTCCTGCTTACTCTCATCGCTATACTTGGGATAAGGTCGTCTGCAATGGCAGCTCTCGAGAGGATATCCATGGAGCTTAGCAACAACCCACTTGGTACCGTTGATACCACCCTTGGCAAATCCCCATTCCATCTTTGCCAGCTCAAGCTGTGCAGCTTCAGCCTCTTTTGTCTTGCCAGCCTTGTACAAATCATAGATCTGCAGACAGGTCTTGGGATACAAGTTCGCGACTCCAGTAATGGTGCCTGTGCCTCCGACAGAGAGAGCGGGAACGAGCCAGTCGCTCTGGCCAGCGAGAGCAAAGAACTCTTCGGGCTTGAACTGAGCTGCTATGCGAGCAACCTTTGCAATACCACCACATGTCAACTTCACGCCGACAATGTTGGGGTGCTGGCCCAGGCGTTCGAGCATCTCCGAGTTGACGTCAAGGCCAGCAACGACTCCAGGGAAGTTGTAGATAACCACAGGAACGGGGCTAGCCTCGGCAAGCTCCTCAAAGAATGCCACGATGGCGTCTTGTGTCATGGCGAAGTGGAAGTAGCTGGGAGTGAGAACGAGGACAAAGTCGGCGCCAGCTTCCTTGGCAAGCTTTGTCTCGTTGATGGCGTCTCGCGTGGTTTGTGATGAGGTGCCCAATGTGATTGTGATATCGGGACGGCCGAGGGAGACTGCGATCTCTCGAGTGGTTCGGACGAGCTGTGACTTTTCGGTGGCCGAGAGTGTGACAGCCTCTCCGTTTGTTCCAGCAATAACGACTACAGTCTGTCAGTTTGGTTCATGTGTGGAATTCGCCTAAACATACTTCCGTCAAGACCAGAGTTTATCAAGAACTCGATGTGCTTCTTTTGTACGTCCCAGTCGATCTCCTGGTTGGCATCGTTGGCAAACCAAGTCAGCGAGGGAACGTGAATTCCGCCAGGGAATGACTTGCTCGTTGTCGCGATGGAACCCATTGTGAATAATTGAGATTAGATGTTGAGATACTGCTTGTTCAGATCACAAGATGTTGTTGATATGAAGAATGAAGAACAAGAACAGAGTAGAAGATCAACCGTCTCAAGATCAATGGAGAGGGTTTTGTTCCACAGTCCGACATTGTGGGGGTATCCTTTCTGCCCCATCGGATCCATGGGTATCATGCCACGTCCCATGCGGGGATCGATGCAGTTCATGGCCATGATGGCTTTAGATGGTTTGTCGGTTTGCAAGTGCCAAGACCCTTCCATCCCCAGCTTCATCCACATTCAGCATCGTGCGGGGAAGTTGGAGACAGCCACATCCGATCGGCTCGACGAGTGTGAGTGGGGCATCGAGCCGAGCTCAACTTGAACTCTTGAAGACCAAGAGAAGAGAAGCTATCCATACCAAGTCGCATGATATTAGTGGCATGAGCCATGTGAACTAGTTCGTCCCGACATGTCGGATGCATATGCGAAGCTAACTAAATGGTGGTTGGAGTTGCAGAAATGTTGGTGAGCGACCATTGGTGGTAATTATTGGCGATGTTCCGTGCTCCTCCAAAAAGCAAGCCGTTAGAAGCCGAACATGTCTCAAATAACTCAGACTATGGCAAAGCATGAGTTGAAAACAGCATGCATCACGGCCCGGATATCCATTCGTGCCTTGGCAGCTTCTTGTCGGGCTTGAACCTCTTCCAACACTTGCGCCGTGATGCGCGCGTTGCCAGCAACCTTCTCCATTCTGAGAATCTGAGTCTTTATCCACACCTTTTCGTTGGCGTCTTGCTCTTCAACTCCCAGCATCAGCAGCGGCCATAGCATGTTGATGGGAAGTGTATCCTCAGGGTCCAAATCCGCCACAATTTGTCTAGCGAGATTTCGGATCTGATCCAATGCCTCAGACGCCTCCTTCGTCAGGGGAAGGTTCTTGTAGGCAACGCGGTGAAGGTGGACTTTGCTAGCGTAATAGTTCGAGAGGTACGTTCGAAATGCTCGCGTGATGACAAAAGCTAGATGCTTCGAGACGTGAGGCTCCTTTAGCTTGCCTGCCACAGCAAAGTCCATCAACGGTGGACGGTGCTCGTATAGTGTTCGCAAATCCGCCGCTATGACCGTACCGATGTTCATGACTTCGATTTCGTCTTCGACCGTCCCCCGAGAACGATGCCAGGGGTCTATCTTAGAAATCCTCCCCATGAAGCTTTGGACTTTTTGGTAGAACACAACGCCAGGCTGGTACAACACTTGAAACAATACATCCTCAATGTCATCAGTGGGGTCTTTCGAAACCTCTTCAGGCTCACCATCGAAGCTCGCGGGTGATGCTTCTACCAAAAGAACTTCGTCGTCTTTAGTGAGGAAAAGACCAGAGCCACCAGCCGTTACCGCCCGACCATCGAGAAGTCGTATCCAAAGAAGTAATTGCTTCTCAATCGCTGTCAGGCCATGCTTATTACTGCTTTGGAAGAGAGTATATGCGCGCTTGAGATTTGAGTGCGCAGCATCAAGGCGACTCTCCAAGATGTCGATATAGCTGAGAAAGAATAATGCTGCGAGAAGGTATTCGCGTGCAGGGCTGTGTTCCGACATTGATGTGCCGTCATGGCTCGCGACCTCGGTAACGCCTCGCTGATAATGATCCTCGTCGCTCATGGTCCAATTCCCATCGCGTCGAGAAAGAAGTAAATTCGAAAAGGCCATGATCGCGTGTCGCACCATGGGAGAAATGCTTGCCATTTCGACAACAGCTTGTCGCATGGACACCCACTTCTTCTGAGTCTCGACCTCAGCGATAATAGGGGGGTTGACGGAGCTGGCGAAGAATTCCATCAACTTGGTACTTGCATCCGTAGTATCTTGGTCCCGACTCCCGGCGCTTTGTGTGAGTGAGGATGCCGGAAGCGGTGTTGCAAAAGCTGTCCTGTCAGGGAACGTGATCTGCGATTGAGCCGCCTTTCCGTGTTAGCACCGCCCACGTAGATGTAGTCAACAGTTTCGTCTTACCAACAGGTTTGCTTCCAACCCCTGATGCTGCTGTGTCTCTGGTGAAGCGTTTTGCCAAAAGTCACCATAGTCCCACATGAAACTTGCATAATCGAAGACTTCATCCACTGCGTTTCCTGGTTGGAACACTGAGCTTCCTGGTGATGTGTCGAAATTTGGTGATAGGTGCTGCTCGATAGATTGATCATGGGCTTCGGTGGAAGGCGCTTGCCTCCTTTGAACTCCTGATCGTTGCTGGGGTCGCCATTTGCACTCCATGTTCAGCCTCTCGCAATGAGAGCATCGTGGTCTTTGCTCATCACACTTGACTTTTCTCCTCCTTCAAGTTGATTAGATGCTGCATCTTTTGATGTTTGGTTTATACATACTTGCACGTTAAACATCCCTCGCGTGAGCGGATCTGTCGTCGTGCCGAGGTCGCAGGTCTTGTATTTGATGGGCTGTGAGTTTGAGGAGATACACCGCTTGGGAGGCGAGGAATGAGAGGTCGTCCACTGTTCATGTCCATTATAACGTCTCGCCGCTGAAATCATAAACGGTCGATGATGCTATAATGGCTGATCAGGTCGATTAAAGTCGATGTATAATGCAAGATGAGGAACCTAAATCCGTCACCTGACGCGGAAGAGCTCCGTTTGCATTGGCATTGGCATTTGCGGGGCGCCTTCCAGAAGATCAGGAACCCGTGCCTGGGGTGACAACAAAAAGGAGCTCTACAAGGACATCTTCCCCAAGAATAAAAAGGTACCTAATAAATTTATTTGTCTTCTTAATGTGGGATGAAGTCAGATCATCAACAAGTTATAACTTATCAATGGCACTCTGCATATTTTGAACATTCCCCCCTCTTTCGCGCCAAATGACAAGTTTGATGACAGTGGGTGGATCTGCGAAGTCAATTCTGGCACCCTTGGCGGGTGAGGCCCAAGCTGTCGGGACAGCCTAGGCATACCTTAGAGTCGATATCTTCGGCTTCAGAAACGGGTTGGTTATACAGTAGAAAGGGATGTTGTTAAAATGACTTATCGCCGGTGAAATATTTAATTTACGGTCATCATTATCACAAAGCCAACAGCGATAAAACCAACCGACTATTGGTTGTGACCACTACTGAATGTCTTATGTCTACATAGAGCAGCTTGACTTACACCGAGTTCAACGAAACCCAATAACAGCCTTTGCGACTCGTTCTTTCTGTCGCACAAATACAACAGCGATGAATGATAAACTCACACATGATTCTATAACTCAATGTGCATTCATGTGACGTCAGGCTTCATGAAAGGTTAAAAATCACTTGACTTTTTCGATTCACTATAACTTCATCTTCTTAACTTAACCACCTATTTATCCTCATTACCAACAGAACCTTCTATTTCTATCAACCTATCCTATCAAAGATTGAAACACCTCGAACCGTTCATCATGCCTACTCAAGAAGTGCTTAGCCAGTGGGAAGCTTCTTCCCCAACTACCAAAAGCGAAGGCCCCCTCCAAGGCATATCAAACCGTTCGTCTCCGTCAGCATCAAGTTTGTTCATCCAACTAACATCGCACTTCTCAAGCTCCTCAGTCCCTGGTTTCTAGGCACGAGTGCTTTGCCGCGCAATCCAACGCGGAAGTATGCCCGACTTGTAACGATGGACGGCTTGCGCCCGATCAGGTATTGCAGTCCAGAGGATTCCAGATAAAAGACTAAAAGGTTTACTCAGGATCGCGTTCGCAATAGCGGTGCCCGTACGCCCGGCTCTATCCACGCCGACATCGTCGCACAGATAGAAGCGAAGCGAGAGCGAAAGTCCTCGGAGGAAGCAGGGAAGGATGAGAAGAAAGCTGAGGTTGAGGAGAAGTCAACATAAAATTGTCGTTGGGGTGCGAATTTCTCAACGTCATGTTTGCTATCGACAACGGATTTGGTAGCCTGGAGTCTGGGATTTTCTTGCTGGTTGGTCATGGACTACGAACGGAGTCAGACTTCATGTTCGTAAAACTTTGCCCGGAATAGGTTTCTTTCGTCATTCTCAATTTGATCTGTATCTCTGGTGGTGTCATCTGACCACAGAGAGTCCTTCAGCGCGTGCGTGTGTGGAAATCGAACAAGGCAGAAGCGGAATCGTACATGTCTGCCAGTGCCCGCAATATGAAAGCATTGAAAGGACATTACCATAAGAGATTGGTATATGTTTTCTATTATGTCTTTTGTACGTCTAAACTTATATCATCATATCAACAGAATGTATCCCTGCTTGCCTCTTCTAATGACCCTGAGACAAGTTCACAACAGCCCATTTGCCGTTCCACGCCCACTTTCGAGCACCAGAGTCACCACCGCCGCCCTCGAGTTGCCTCAACTCCTCATCCTTACCTTCCGGAAGACCAACGACAACATCAGCCTTGCATGTTCTTAAAGACAGGACGTTGACGCCTGACGAAGGGCCCATAGGGCCGAGAGCCTCGATGAAAGGTGTGGTAGCGGGCCAAGCAGCCTGTCGTAGGTCAGTATTAGCTTTAAACAAGATGGAGCTTACTTACATCAGCGGTGAGCTTGCGGTAGTTCAGATCACCCTTGAAGATGACAAGCTCGGCCTCCTTGAGCTCCTCGTGCAACTCGGGGTTCTCAGCCGGTAGTCGCCAGAAGCTACCGCCATAAGTCCAGTATCGGTTAGGGCGGAGCATAAGCTGTCCCTCAGCGTGGAACGTAGCCCACTCCTGGAATAAGAACTTGAGGTCCTTCTCACCCTCCTCAGACAGAGGCTCAGGCTTCTTGCCCTGAAGTTCCTCATCCTCTGATGGTGTGTCGTATAGAGCGCGGGGGTTGGCGACGGCGTTCAACAAGCCGCTGAAGTCGCTGGGCACAACGTCGGAGACGAACCAGGGGATGGACTTGGGTCGCAAGACGACTTGTGTAGCCAGACCAGCCGAGAGAAGGTACCCGGCCAGGATCATATCGACATACAACTCGAAGCCAGCATTGTCGAGGACAATATCAACGCGACGCTCCTTCTTGCCCTCAGCCTGCGCCTTCTTAAGAATATCAAACGCCTTAGGGAGATCATTGACGAGGATATTCTTCTCAGCCGCCTTACGAGCCTCAGAACCCTGAAGTTTCTGGATATCCTCATAGGTCAAATTTGTCAGCAGTGACAAGTCTGTAGCGTTTCCCCAGAGGCAAATCTCAAACATTTCCTGGAACAGAGTCTTCTCGGCCTTAGGATCATGTGTCGAGTCCTTATCAGCGCGGAGCTGCTCGACTAATTGTCTATAGTTGCTAGCGAGCTCGAGAACGGCGGGTCTTGATGATCGGAATGTGTCCATTTTCTGTCGGGCGAAAAGATCGTAGGATCTCCAGTGTTCGGTCATGCGGAATATGGCCGCGATGCGTCTACATACTGTGAGCGGCGCAAAGAGGGGGATCTTGTCGCATGGACTTACCTGTATAGGTAGCATTCAGAGAACAGCCATGGTACATCGTACCAGTGAGCATCGGGGCCAAGAGCCTCAAGCTCCTTGTTATATGTCTCGATCTCTTCCGTGAATCCATCGTCGGCGAGGGGACTGGGCAGTCAGCTATGGGGTTCTTTCGTACTTGAGGCGGATATGTCGTACCTTAACTTTCGGTCGTGCTCAACCTCGTACTTGAGATTGGCGAGTTGCTCGATAATCTTCTTGCCCTCCGCTAATTTCTCCGGGTCGCTGGTCTTCGTAACGGCGCGATAGACATCGTCAATTCCTTGGGTCTACTCGATAGTCAGCGAATGCCCCCTAGCAGATACATTCAGAAGTCTTACCAGAATAACAGGCCATCTCCTCTTGACGGATTCACTCGCGAACGAGGTAGGATCGCTAGTTTTGTATTGAGCTGTCGACGGAGTCAGTCGCGTTCGAGGGTAGAGTTGAAGCACATACGGGTCTTGGTATCGTGCTCCATTATCTCGTTCGCACAAATAATCTACAAAGAAGAGGAGAGGGAACAAGTTTTCTGCTGATCGGTCTTGAAGATTCCCAAGGAGCAATTATTTGAAGGTCTGGTCCGCCATCATGGAAGTGGAGGGGTACGCGGGGCACTTTTTTTGGTGGGGTTCAACAGGAACAGTCTCGAATTCTGACGTCAGGAACAATTTTGAATGCCGAGCTGGTCGGAAAACACCATGAGAGGCTAGACCTGGACTACTGAAGCTTGGAGGAGCTGTCTAATTGCCTGATTAGGAAATAAAATCATGACTAAGTAGCTGATGATATTGTGAGATGACTGATTATTATCATTGTCCAAGTCTTTTACAAATGGTATTTCATTCTGTTATGATAAGAACGATTTGCCGACCTAGTCAGTTCATCTATCTATCCATCGGCCCCCTTAAGGGTAACCTGAGACTCTACATAGTTTAGATAGTATACTTTAGACTATCCACGAGTATGTTTCGAAACCGCATGTCTCCCTTTCCTGCAATTTGCCTCTCTGACTCGTTCCCAGCTAGCCCGTCCAGCAATGACAGCCGGGGGGGTTGAAACACTCGATCATTCCATCGGCTGATACTCTTGTGAAGTATCTCGAGGGCCCTCTTCTTCACCCGATTGCTGCGTCTTCAGCTCATCTCTAGCCTATGTCTCTATTGATCACAATGACTGCCAGCAAGGTCTTAATAACGTATTCTTTCCGTATCTGTTCCGCACTTCAGCTCTAATGTCGGTCCGAATATCATCAGCTGCATGTTTCTGTTTACCCAAGATCCGCACCACTCAACCGGCACGTTCATCCCGACTCCCCTGCCAACATCTCAATCAAGAAGAAACATACCAGGTAGTAACAGTTCATCCGACCTGAGAAGAACTGCATTGAATCGTCTGTTTCAAACATGGTTGTTTAAGTTTACATCATGTTTGGTCCGCTTATGAAAGGGTCACCAAAACTGTTTCGCTAATCCTCAACCCAGTCAGGAAATACTAACCACACCTCCGATTGGCCCGCAAGTTCATCATCAACCTCACTTTGCAGCAGCACCATTCATTTCATTGAACGACTCCAAATACGCGACGCAGAGGAAGGTAGTACTCGGCTTGATGCTCGGTGGATCACCAGCGCTGAAGCGGTAAAAAGAAGTGCATTTTTCCATCTGGGGAAAACGGGAGTTGGCCATGAGCCGCGCCAATTAGTACGAGTTGAGCGTCGTGTGATTTGTTGATCAATTCCGATCTGAGACCTTCCCCGGACTTGTTTTTGTGGAGGTGTCGACTTAAACGACTCTGAACGAGTTTAACCAGCGGTTGTCTTATTAGCCGGCAGCTCAAACATCATGAAGTGCCGTACCAGAATTAGACGATCATTTTCAAGGGTCAAGGGTCAAGTGTATTTAAGATCATGTTTCCAGCACCTTTTCAGTTGATATCTTGTACATACTCAACAGCAGCTCCAGTGTCCTTACAATGTTCTTCAATACTCAATCTCTCGGTGTCGTGGCTCTCGCCGGATTAGCCACGGCTGTCCCTTCAGGAAAACATCTTCAAACTCGTGAAGTTGGCAAGCTTCCTGCTCTTGGCTGGAACGGCTGGGTGAATCCTTCCCGGGTATATCATTCCATCTACTCGTCACTAACAGTACCACTAGAACCAAGGACAATGCAACGCAGCTAGTGAGAAAGTTGCCCTTGCTACAGCCAAGACCTTCATCAGTCTAGGTCTCAAGGACGCCGGATACCAATACGTCAACATCGACGACTGCTGGTCTACAAAGCAACGAGACTCCAAGGGCAATCTCGTCCCTGACCCTGCAAAGTGGCCAAGAGGTATCAAGCCCGTCGCCGATGAGATTCATGCAATGGGTCTCAAGTTCGGTCTTTATGGTGACGGAGGAGTCAAGACTTGCGCAGGTTATCCAGGAAGTCAAGGCCATGAGCAGCAAGATGCAAATCTTCTTGCCAGCTGGGGCGTCGACTACTGGAAGTACGACAACTGTTACACACCCTGCAACACAGGCAACGCTGCCGATATCCAGACATGCCCCAACAACCAAGCTCCTAGCTCTAAGCCTCGTTATGAGAAGATGAGAGATCTCCTTCGCGCTACAGGAAGGGACATCCTCTATTCGCTTTGCAACTGGGGCTATGATGAGGTTTGGACTTGGGGTGCTCAGGTCGGACACATGTGGCGAATGAGCCAGGACAACTGGGGTAAATGGGCGGATGTTGTCCGCATTGCTAACCAGGCGGCACCTATCCTGAAGTACACTGTACCAGGCCACTACAACGATCTCGATATGATGGTGAGTCTTGACCATGCCTTGGCTGTGAATGAGTACGATTCTGACCAAAACCTAGATCCTTGCCAACGGTGCTCTTACTCCTGCTGAGGAACGCACTCACTTTGCCATCTGGTGTATCACCAAGTCCCCTATCATTCTTGGAACAGACATGACCAAGCTTAACAGCGATGAGGTCAAGTTGATCACAAACAAGGTACTTCCTAATATTTCCCCGACCCTTCTTAATATCTACTAACTATTCTCCAGGGCCTTCTCGCCGTCAACCAAGACTCGCTCTCCAAGCCTGCTGTGCCTTTCACCCCTCCCAACACCCCCACCAAGGGAAGCGGCGAGATCTACCCTTACTGGTCGGGTCCCATCTCAACCGGAACAGTTGTCGCCATTGTTGCCAGCAAGGGCAACTTGAACACTCAGCTGAACCTCAAGGACGTTCCAGGACTCAAGGATCAGGAGTACTCGTGGACTGAGCTTCTGACTGGTGCTAAAGGAAAGGGCAAGACTGTCTCGGCCAACTTGCAGACACACGATGTTGCCGTCTTCCGTATCGACCACAACTAAGCCCATGACTTGGAGACTTCTTGAACCGTATATATTTTGAAAGCGTTTCTACGATTCTACGTACAAAGATTGTTGGAGGATATTGCTACGCAAGATCGATAAGTGGGTAGGCAGTTAGTACATAGCATGAAAATTGGTTCAACTCAAATCGTCTCATAACCTTGGTCTTTCTTTGTCGACCAAGCCCTAAAATTGCAATTATTAACCAGCCTGTCATTCATATCTGGTGTTGGTTATCTCGGCAAACGTGATAACGTTCCATGTCGCTATTGAACAAGCTGAACAGACAACCATAATCAGACATAAGGATCGATAGGTAAAGCTAACTTCCACAACCGCAGTGACCTCGTCTTTGATAAGCAATAACGGATTTGATTGCTCTCACATGAGAAATGATCAGTAGTCTCCACGGGCGAATCTTTTCTCGTCAAGAGCGCAGACAGTGAAGCTACCCTGCACCATGACTTTTTCTCCCAGGAGTAATTGAAACAATCAATAATGAGGAATTTCTCTCTTGGTTATTGCAGTATGGCTATGTTGTTACACTTGGTCACCAGATAAATAGGGATGCGTGTTTATTATACCCGAGAATGTACTCCTGGTGAGCAGAAGATTCCAGGACCAGCGGCTGAGACCACTGCTCTTGAGAGCATAGAAGCATTGCCTGATTCTGGGCTGACTCCCAATAATGTCCTGTTCAAAGCAAACTCGACAATGTATTTCACAGACGCTTGTTAGCAATAATATACATCCTCAAACCAAAGGTTCAAGTCTTAACTCGTCTGTGGTGTATCGGCACCGCCCTGCTTCTCCTCTTTCTCCTTCTTCTCTTGCTCCGACTCAGGCCTCTTGGTCAAAATCTCGTCGATGACCCCCAGTTCCAAAGCCTCTTCCGGTGATAGATATTTGTCCCGTTCCATCAGATCATTAATCTCCTCAAGAGAGTACTTTTCATGACCTTTTGCCTTGTTGAGGTGATACTGCATGATTCTGTTCGACTGCTCCCGTGTCTTCTGGATTTGATTTGCGTAGATCATGATATCGGATGCTTGGCCTCGGGTACCACCCAGCGGTTGATGTATCATTATCGAGCTGTGGGGAAGAGAGAATCTCTTGCCTGCTTCACCTCCTGCAAGGAGGATGGCGGCCATTGACGCAGCACCGCCGACACACACTGTTGACACTGGTGACTTTATGTATGTCATGGTATCGTAGATCGCCATTCCTGTGCTCATTGTGAGCCTCGATTGTAAATTGGTATGGAGCGAACCTACCTGAGGTGACGGAACCACCAGGAGAGTTGATGTACATCGTGATCGGCTTATCGGGGGTGTCGGACTCGAGCCAAAGCAGCTGCGACACGATCGAAGCCGACATGTAGTCGTTAACTTCACCATTTAGGACGACGATGCGTTCCTAGAACTGTTAGCAACGGCAGTTCAATGGCCAGAGCTTGTCCTCACCTGTAGTAGCTTGGAAAAGATATCCCCTATAACCCATCAGCTTCTCGAACCATCTGTGGCTCCAATTCGAACGAACATGTTTTTCTTCCGGCAGCCTGCACCTGTTAGCTGCGCGCAGGTAATAGATTGGACTGAGATAGCTTACCGACGACTCCTCGATGTAGGGCATCGGAATGTTGCCCATTGGTGACATTGGCGAGTTCCCGGAAGAAGTGGAGAAGCCAAAAGCTCTTACATGCTGTTGCGACACGCCGCGCAGCACGCGCAATGTTCTTGGCCGTAGAAACATGATCGCGAACGTTTGTGAACGGTGATGTAAGTTTATGGACCGGGGCCGGGCGGAAGTGGTGGGGGAAGCTTTACGAAGCTGGGCTCTTATCGATAACGATCCGACCCCGGGAGAAATTTAGCTGTTCATCCTCGAACGGCTTGCGACAAACAAGCATCACAAGTCGACGATGAATTGGCTATAACACCACGAGTACCATGAAGAGATATACAAAGGCCTGTGCTGGCCATATTAGAACTTCTGGGTTACCGATCAATTGCCAAAAACGATGGTTTTCTTACGACAAATCCGAATTGAGCAAAACGGCCCTCCTGAACCAGATCGAATCGGAACTTGATCGAATGGCGAGCGGCAAACGAGCGAGAATCCATCCCGAAGACAAGACTGTAGACACAGATGCTGGGAGATTACCTCTATCTCCTGTGATGGACTACAAGTTCATGCAGGCGAGGCGACGTACGAAGAAAGCGACACCCACAGCCATATCAGGACAATTTCGGAAGAAGCTATCAAATAACCCATACGCGGAAGCATTGATGGGCCCGACAAGATGGTGCAAGAATACGAACACTTGCCTCCCTCGATATTTCTTGCAGGACTTCGAATTGGTCGAGCACCCAGATCCTGAGGAGAAGAGCCACTGGTGGGCACCAGGCCCATTTTCTTTCCTAAGAGTCAAGCCGACAAGAGAAGAGCGAGATGTGGAGATTGATTCCAATGACTTGAAATCAATACGGAAGGGGATTGAACGGGTGCGGAGGCAGATCCTACTCGTACAAAACGAAATCGAAAAAATGGCCACAGAAGTCAGTTCAACAGGAGGCGACGTATCAGCGGAAACCAAAACAACCTCAACCCAAGCAACATCAGGATATGCAGGCACCGAGGGTGAGACAAACACAGACGTGGGCGTTGATGATGTTGAAACAGACGAAGGACTGATAGAACGACGAGCTCGCATTGTCGCCTACACTATCTCGCGCAAAAGTCTGATCGATATGATCGGAGGAGTCAGTGGGAGAAAGGGTAGCAGGGGTTATCAAAAGAAGATGAGTTCCCACCAAGGCATGGCATACCTTCCACATGATGTCGAACGAAAGATTTTCCGAACAGACATGGGCGATGTACTTCTTGGGATGTTCCGACGCCTGGCTGTTGATACACTCATCACACGCTCTTGTAGGGAAGGTTTATGGGCGCCACACAAATTCATAAGGCCAGTTGCCAGCTGGGAAGAGGCGAAGAGCATTCCAGGAGGTGGAGCAATTCTGTATATTCCCAAGGAGGACATGGAGAACACGAACAGTTATGCGACTCTTGATATAGAAGATGCTTCTTATGGCAGTAAGATGGCAGTTCATGATCTGCGATACTTACTGGGAGAAGAAGAGCTCGAGAGGTTGAGAGAAAAGTCACAGGTATTCCGAGACCATGAGATTTTGGTATTGAAGAACTTTAGAAGTGGAAGCATGAGAGCTTTGCATCTGCTTCTTTGGAGACTGCAAGGATACTTGGCGACGCCTCAAGTTGAGCGAATTGAGGGAAAAGAAGACTCAGCATTGTAAAATAGAAATGAGATACCATAAATGAACAATATGATGAAGCGTTGTCTGCCGGGTGAAATATGATGTTTGTCCGTCCGGCCTCCAATCACGGCCCGGCCCCGCAATTGCCGATGGCGCCAGGTGTCACCACCGCCGATAGACTCCGAAGGTCAAAGATCCGATACGAGTTAGACTCGGTAGCTTGTGGTTATCTGTTCGGTACCCGTGTATCGGACCTGTTTTACGTCCGTTTGCTCTTTGCACTCATTTTTCAAGAATACTCTTTTGTTCTCCTTTGAGCGAATTATTGTTCAGCTTTTGATCGTTTGCAGGATTTGATCTCAGCATACCTAGATAAGGATCACGCTCAGCCAAGTTATTACTCTCACTCACAAATGCAACTCAAGTAAGATCCAAGCACAAAAAAATACAGCTCAGGGGATCAAATCAGCATTAGATATCGACCATGGATACGAACCCTGAAATAGTCCAACCTGCGGACTGGCAGACCGGAGAAGCTGTCCCAGTCTTTCTCATCCACGATGGCGGCGGCACCACATTCTCATACCACTGCTTAGAACCTCTCCGCCGCTCAGTCTACGGCATCTACAACCCCAAATTTCACAGCGGAGAGCCTTTTGATGGCGGTCTCAGCGACATGGCCCGTCTCTACACAGGCTGGATCAAAGAAACCGTCGAGAAGCCCAACTTTCCCAGACGTCGCAACGCAGCTGGAAAGATCAGGCTTCTTCTTGGCGGATGGAGCATGGGCGGCCACTTGAGCCTCGAAATCGCAAAGCAGCTTGAAGATTCCAACATCGACGTCATCGGAATTCTCATGGTCGACACAATCTACCCTCACAAGTTCTCCAGTGAAAAGCGCAAGAGGCCCAGCGAAGACTCTCAGGAGGGAAAGAACAAGAACCAGATCCTGGCAGACCTAGCTATGGCCGATGCACGCCGTATGATTCAAGCTTGGACACCTCCGGTCTGGGACGAAGGACGCCGGCCGCGGGTCAGTCTCCTCCGGGCCAAGAAGGCCGTGCCCTCGGCGGACGGGACTGATCTTGTGGACTGGAGCCGTGAGGAGCGGAATCTGGGGTGGGATATGTACGACAAGAACTTTTTTGCTGATGTGGTGGATATTGAGGGACATCACTATGAGGTTTTCAAGTTTGAGTTTATTGAGGATATTTCGAAGAAGATGAAGAAGGCACTGGATGATCTGGAGTGGGTTGCCTTGGACGGTTGAATGCCCAGTGAGACAAGAAGGTCAAGATGGGGCATGAAGACTAAGACGAAGACAGGATAGGTGGTTTAGCTGTTTTTGCCGTTTGACGCTTATGGTTATTAGAATACGAATGAGACTTGTTAGAAATAGATAGTACAAAAGTCATAGAAATTATGAGGATACATTCAGAACATTGAACACTTCAATGATACAGCAGGGGTCTGTACGGTCCGCCGGTGTCGCTCTCAGTTGGTGACAAGGATGATAACCTGTACCTATATTCTCTGCTCAACATCGACAGATTGAAGGTAATATAAAAACAACATCTAAATATAATCAATGAGACTCGCACGAAGAGGCCGGATCCTCGGCATCATGGACGATTTTACATTGCATCCGTAGCTTCAATCAGACGAGTTCAGTGGATAACTCTATTCAAAGTGGACTCCAAAGCTTTAGCCTCCCTCCGGACTTGAAGCACCTCCCCCGAAGAACCATCTCCATGAGGTCACCCTACCAATCAAAACACTCCAATTGTCATGCGGGGAGCTCTTCGCACCCTGGACTTCTCCCCTCTCCCAGTCACAGGGAAGATCACAGGGAACCTAAATTTTGGGAAACAAAACCACAGCCGACATCGCAAGCCTGAAAAAGTCCACAAACTCCATCCCACCGCTTTTACTCAGGCGTCGGACTCTTCTTCTTGCCCAATTTGAGTTTGTGGTTGAAGTTTCAATTGACGGTTTTTTTCTTTTCTCCTTCGCACGTGAAAAGTCGTCATTATGCTTTCTAGGTCGTTGTTGAGGTCTAGAGCTGTGGGAGCTTTCCCCCTCTCTGCGAGGAGCAATGGGTAAGTTATTCTATCTCGAACAAATCAATTGAAAGCTCAATTATCTTCTGATTACTGACTCCTATGCAGCCGCTTCTTCTCCGCCTCTGCCCTCCGCGCCGATGACAAGATCAACAAGGTCTCCGCCAACATCACCCAGCCCAAGGCCCAGGGCGCATCCCAGGCTATGCTCTACGCCACTGGTCTCTCAGAGGATGACATGAACAAGGCTCAGGTTGGTATCTCGTCTGTTTGGTACGAGGGCAACCCTTGTAACATGCACCTCATGGACCTCTCCGCCGTCGTCAAGGAATCCGTCGCCAAGGCTGGTCTTATTCCCTACCGATTCAACACCATTGGTGTCTCTGATGGTATTTCCATGGGTACAACTGGTATGCGATACTCGCTCCAGAGCCGAGAGATTATCGCAGATAGTATTGAGACTGTCATGAATGGTCAGTGGTATGATGGAAACATCAGCTTGCCTGGTTGCGACAAGAACATGCCTGGTGTTGCCATTGCAATGGGCCGTGTCAACCGTCCCAGCATCATGGTCTATGGTGGTACTATCCGTCCCGGCTGCACCAAGCAGGGCGAGTCCATCGATATCGTTTCCGCTTTCCAGGCCTACGGTCAATACATCACCGGTGAGATCACCGAGGAGCAGCGATTCGACATTATCCGAAACGCCTGCCCGGGTGGCGGTGCCTGTGGTGGCATGTACACTGCCAACACCATGGCCACCGCCCTTGAGACTCTTGGTCTCACTCTTCCCGGTAGCAGCAGCAGCCCTGCCGAGGATCCTAGCAAGAAGGCCGAGTGCGAAAGCGTTGGACCTGCTATTCGCAACATTCTCAAGGAGGACATTCGACCTCGCGACATTATGACTCGCCAGGCCTTTGAGAACGCCATGATCGTCACAACCATTCTCGGTGGCAGCACCAACGCCGTCCTGCACCTTATCGCCATTGCCGACTCTGTTGGTATCAAGCTCGACATTGAGGATTTCCAGAAGGTTTCCGACCGCACTCCCTTCCTTGCCGACCTGAAACCCTCCGGAAAGTGGGTCATGGCCGATATGCACAAGATTGGCGGTACTCCCGCTCTTCTCAAGTTCCTGCTCAAGGAGGGCATTATTGATGGCTCTGGTATCACCGTCACCGGTAAGACCATGAAGCAGAACGTCGAGAACATGCCCGGCTTCCCTGAGGACCAGACCATCATCCGACCGCTTAGCAACCCCATCAAGCCTACCGGTCACATCCAGATCCTCCGCGGTTCTCTTGCCCCTGGCGGCTGTGTCGGTAAGATCACTGGTAAGGAGGGTCTCCGATTCGAGGGTAAGGCCCGTGTCTACGACTCTGAGCCCGACTTCATTGCCAGCCTCGAGGCTGGTGAGATCAAGAAGGGTGAGAAGACCGTCGTTATCATCCGATATGACGGTCCCAAGGGTGGTCCCGGTATGCCTGAGATGTTGAAGCCCTCTTCCGCCATCATGGGTGCCGGTCTCGGAAAGGACGTTGCTCTCCTCACTGACGGTCGTTTCTCCGGTGGTTCTCACGGTTTCATCATTGGTCACATCGTCCCTGAGGCTATGGAGGGTGGCCCCATCGCTCTCGTCGAGGACGGCGACACCATCGTCATCGACGCTGAGACCCGTGCTATCGATCTTGTCGTCCCTGAGGAGGAGGTTGCCCGACGTCGCAAGGCCTGGAAGGCCCCCGCTCCTCGATACACCAAGGGTACACTGAGCAAGTACGCTCAGCTTGTGAGGAACGCCAGTGAGGGCTGTGTCACCGATAGCGGTCTCAAGAACTAAAAAAAGGCTCACGAAAGCCAAAAGATATGTCAAATGTAACGATGTAATTCCTGTTTAATGGGGTGGGAAAAGGCGAATTTAGATTTTTCTGGGTCAGAACTTATATCCCAATGTTTTTTTCGTTCTTAATGCCTTCAAAGTGCCTCCTCGCTAATACGTGAAAATGCTCTGGGCTGACAAGTCTACCTAACAAGCTATAACGTAGAATGCGTATCGTGAAACAACCAGAAAAAGACCAACTACAAGAGCGAAAAACGCAAATCCACGAATGATTGTGGGTATTAGGCCGACTGAATAGAATGACCTCCAATAGCTCCTTGCAATGCGAACTCCAAATACAACTTCGCCTCAAATGAAGCAATACCCTCCTGATCATGTCAACCTGTAGATCTTCCAACCCTCCCACAAGTACTTATTTCTTTCCGCTCAAGGCGTCCACAAAGGCCGCCTTATCCTTCATTGTAAGACCAACCCGCTTGACGCGGCTAAGTCTGGCGAGTGCTTCGCCTACTCGATCAAGAACACGCTGCTGGTCTGGAGAAACGCTGGAAGCAGAATCACCGCGGTTGCGCAGCTCCGACGAGGAAGGAGTTACACCGTTGGTCTTTGCGGCAGAGGTGTTGATCTGGCCTTCAGCAATGCGTACACGAATGCATGTTGTCGGTCGAGAGAGGAGGTCCCACAAGAAGCGGAACCACTTTCCAGGCACTGGTGTCGTAATGTCGGAGGGCGTGTATCGGATGCTAACAGGGAAGATATGGACGTCGGGTGGCGTCTGAAGGATGCTCGGGCTGAAAGGTAGAATAGCCTTGCCATTTGTGGTACCGCATTCAGGGAAAACAGCGATAACCTGGCCCGGGTTGCTGTCCAAAAGGTCCTTGATCTCGACGAGTTTTGCATTTTTAGGGGGGCCGGTCTGCACAGGCGAGAGAGCTGCCAGAACAGCACCCAGCAAGCTCACACGCTGCACCTTGCGAGTATCGGGGTACGAAATGGTAAAGATCGGGTCGAAGATAGCAGCGAGGTAGATAGCATCGATAGGGCTCGAGAAGTTGGCAGCGATAACTGAGCCAGGGTGCGGGAAACGCTCGCGGGGTTGGTCGGCGAGGGTGCCACGTTTGACACCGTCGAGCTGAAGGTCAACCCACCATATCCCCGGTATGGCCATCAACCCCCATAATGCAACCTTTCTGAAGATGACCGGCAGCGGGAGGAAGTGGAAGAAGAGGAAGTAACCGAGGAAGTAAGCGATGAAGAACGGGAGGCGGAAGAGGAAAAGAGCGGCGTGAGAGAAAGTCGCGAGCGCTGATACGGGCGTCGAAACGGGAAGAAACGGCGCAATGCCAGTTGCTGAGAATGATTAGCATGTGAATATTATTAATCCGTGCAAGTATTTACCTCTGTCGCGGAATTGGCTGTATTTTTCCATCTTGTTGGTGATCGTGTGTAAGACAAGGACAAAGAGGACGAGCGGAGGGGTAAAGTAAAGCTATCGAGACATGGAAGAGCTTGGGAGCTATCTCCTTATGTTATGTTGCCAGCGACGTATGGTGAAGGCGATTCGGAATATCGTAGCAGGGACTAATGAGACGGCGTTGCGAGGTCAGGTTCTGCGACAGCGCATCTACTGAACGTCATGTCATGGATCGAGGGTGACATGTGAATGTGAATGTTAATATGTGGCCCCCACGTTAGGTAGGTTGGCTTGCTTCCGCGAGTGCGCTGAGTCAGCGAGTTGGACATGGTTTTGAATTAGACCCTGCCTATTGTTGTATGGCTTGATGTGCCTCTGAGAAGAGGATTTAATAATTTGTTCATCTATTTAACCGCCTTGCACCTTCTGTCTCAATGGACTGTCATGTCAAATCCCACAAACAAAAGGGTGGGTGGCTGGGATAAATTACCGGCAACAGAAGAAGCTTGAATTTGTGGTGGAGTGATGACCTGGCAGCATCCTTCAAAGCTCCGATAAGTTCGGAGCCCAACCATTGTTTGGCTCATCCGTCATATCTTCCATGATCTGATAACTACATGCTAATTGCATGGAATCAATGTCAAAGGTTCTCTACCAATTACAATTGCGATTGACCTATTTGCACGAGAATCTTTGAAAGTAGCTCCATTGGGAGTCTATTTCTCTACTTATACGGTTTCGGTTGACACAGGATTCTGAGTATTATCCTATAACCAAGAACTTACAGGGCTGGTGACTAAGATTGAACTTTTCTCAATGTGAAGGTGTTACTGTCCCTTTAACTGAAGTCTGAGCTCAAGATACATTTGAAGGTGCCAGTGCATGCATGCATCCAATTATTTCTGAGGTGAAGCCATTGGCACTTGAATACAAACAGACTCAAGCCCCGGCGTGAAGTGTTAGAAACGTTTTGGCATTGTCTGCAACGTGATGTATGTGCCAGAAAGCTACAGCCACTCCGATAAGAAGAAGAGGCAGCTTCAACAAAGCATTGGCGATTCATAAACAATATTCTTTAGAAAGGTAGCATTTTGTAAAGCACAATTATCCTACCACTGGTGTTTTAACACGGCTCATTGGTTGGTGGGGATATCTCCAAAAGCGACTCGGGACTCATTGCCCCAGCAACGTGTTTACATAAACAAGTAAACGCTTCGAATCGCCAATCTCCAACCGAGCTATCCCGCATCAGGCTCTTCACAAAACCAACCATAATATCACGTAGCTCCCCATGAGCTAGAGGACAAGCGTGTACCGATACCATTTTGCTTTCTACGCTACTCTTTTTTTATCCTTCGCATATTCGCAACGCCTCCTGCTACCGCCGTTCATACGGGTGCTTCACTGCTCCTTGCTTTCTATATCCTGGTCCCTGTGTTTGGGCGCATTGTTTTCAATATGGAGGAGAATCCGGTACGTTGTTTACTTGGGACTCTCATGTTTCAGAAGCTGATGGTTTTTGGGTGTAGACATTTAGGAGCTCCAAGATTAGTCGACTGCCGGCGCCTTCGATGTCGATGTCAATAGGGGCTGGAGGGGCAGGGCTCACGGAATGGAGCGAATCGCAACATAATGCCCGCATTGCGTCGACAGCAAGTTCGTTGTCGGCTCTGAAGAATCTGAAGCGAGAGATTCCTCAGCCAGGTATGCAGAACGATCGCCTATAGTGGCTTTCTCTGACTTGAAAGCAGCATCGCAATCTGACCCAAAGCGCAAACCTCTTTCCGATCGCGCCCTCGAATATCCTTCAAAACCAACATCGCATGTTCCCGCCGCGGCTGGTATCAGATCAAATATGAGGCCTCAGAGCCTGGCTGGAATGTCCTCCGGGGTAAGTCAAGATCCCTGCTACCCTCGCTATCAGAGGGTTTGCTTCTGCTGGATCATCATGATTGCATGACAGCTGCTAATTCCCCCCAGCTCAAGCAACCCTCGACCACCCAGTCACGATACGGCGCATCTTCAAACGTCTTTAGCAGAAACCAGGCCGCTCGAAACGGTGCTCCGACAGCCACATCACGAATCAATGGAGTGAACGGGGTCAATGGGGTCAACGGACGTCCTGGCCATGCCCGATCCAAGAGTCAAGCGCCTCGGCCGCGTACGGCCCATGCTCTCCGCGAAGAAGACCGATACGAAGCTCCAACCAACAATGGTACGACGGCACTCTCGCAAGATACATCTCAACCTGTCACCACACTTCCCTACAACAAGATTAGAAACTCCCAGTCTTTCGCAACATTGCCAACGATTAGAGATAGTTCTCTGACTTCAAGATTCCTTGAAATGAGCCTTGATGACGAAATCCCTCCTGGAAGTCAAGCGATTTCTAGACCCTTAACACGACAGCCATCACATTCTTCTACCACCTCACATATTTCCAATATTCCATGCAAGCGCCGTGGTAGAGATGACCAGAAGAACATGTCAGCTTCAACCTCCCGACAGATTTCGTCAGAGCGGCCTTAGGCAGTCCCTCTGAAGCCACCGACCACCGAGAGAGTCAAGAGGAAGCTTCATGAGTTCGAAGAGTCTTTATCTTTATCGCCAGTCAAACAATTCACATCCCCCGTCAAGAACATCTCTCCTAGCAAGTCGTTTTTGAACAAAGATTCTAATCTGACATCATATGTAGCCTGGGACGTCGATGGTCGAGTAGTTGATATGGAGTCTCAATTCAAAGAGCTCAAGGAGATGGTGAATACTACACTGAGCGAACGAAAGGGACAAGACGATGCTCTTGAACTTGCCAAGAAGCGAGGTAGGTAGCATCATGGGATAGGATATCCAGCTACTAACCAAGACCGCAGTGCAAGAGTTGGAGGGTGACAGAGAGAAACTTGACCAGAGGAACGACGCACTCAAGTCCGATCTTGACGCAGCAAGAGAAGAGGGGCGCCAAATTCGACATGAGATGGAGAAACAGAAATGGGAATACCAACGACAAGTGGATGACCTTGAACGAAAGCACCGAGAAAAGATCGACGATATGTCAAGACAACACAGAACAGCAGTCGACGAGCTTCGGAGGGAACTGGACCGACTGAAAGAACAAGAGACGAAAGACCACGAGCAAAAGATCGAGAGTTTGACAAGAATGTACCATCAAGAGTTGGCTGAAGAGCGACAGAAGAAGGACCGCGAAATCCAGGAACTACGACTTCGAATGGGCAATGAGCACCAAGACATGGGAATGGCCATTCAGAAGAAGGATCGGGAACTTCAAGAAGTCAACTCACAGGTGGAAGGCCTTCGAGGAGACCTCGACCGAGAACGCACCTTGAAGAACAGTCTCCAGACGAACATCGCCGAGCTTTCAGCAGCCAACACAACCCTCGAGGCCAAGATTAACTCACTGAAATCGCACGTCGAATTTCTAGAATCTGACAGTAAGGCGCAATCCGACTCCTTTGCCAGTATGGAAGCACGTCTCCAAGAAGCTCTGCGCATCGCAGAGGAGGCCCAACACAAACTCATCAAGGAGGAGACAGAACGCCGAGTGCTGTTCAACAAGTACCAGGAGCTCAAGGGCAACATCCGGGTCATGTGTCGTGTGCGACCTGCACTTGGCAATGGTGAGGGCGAGGAGGCCAAGATGTTATTCCCCGATGACAAGACGTCTGCGGAAATTGTTCTGGCTGGTCCTGAGGAGAAGAGTAGTTTGGGACAGATTACACGAAAGAACTACCCCTTCGAATTTGATCGCGTTTTCGTCCCCGGCACTCAGAACCAGGAGATTTTTGGTGAGATCTCGCAGCTTGTTCAGAGCGCTCTTGATGGATACAATGTTTGTATTTTCTGTTATGGTCAAACTGGATCTGGAAAGACACACACCATGTCCTCAAACGATGGTATGATCCCTCGTGCCACCCACATGATCTACGACACCATTACCAAGCTCAAGGAGAAGTCTTGGGAGTATACAATGGAAGGCTCATTTGTTGAGGTGTACAATGAGGAGCTCAACGACTTGTTGACGCCAAATGAGCGATCGGCCAAGAGGCTCGAGATTCGACATGACGAAGCTCGCAAGCAGACAACCATCACAAACTGCACGTCAGTCCGTCTCGACAGCCCGTCAAGTGTGGAGACGATGCTTGAAGAAGCGCAGAACAACCGATCAGTGGCTGCCACCAAGGCCAACGAGCGGTCATCTCGTTCTCACAGTATCTTCATCTTGAAGTTGATCGGAGAGAACTCAGCTACAGGGGAGCGCTGCGAGGGCACGCTCAACCTGGTCGACTTGGCTGGTTCCGAGCGTCTGAAGCACTCACAGGCCGAGGGCGACCGTATGAAGGAGACACAAAACATCAACAAGAGTCTCAGCTGCCTTGGTGACGTTATTGAGGCCCTTGGTCGAGGTTCAGGACACATTCCATATCGCAACTCCAAGTTGACACACTTGCTGCAGTACAGTTTGGGCGGCAACAGCAAGACGCTGATGTTTGTCATGGTGTCGCCTCTTGAGCAGCATCTGAAGGAAACATTGACGAGTCTTCGATTTGCAACAAAGGTATGTCTCATCTTTCAAGGTTTTGTCAAAGCAACGCTAACAGAAGTAGGTGCACAACACTCATATTGGTACAGCCAAGGCTACCAAAAAGGTTCGCGATTCTACATAGGCAGGGCCACTGCCAATCACGAACAAAGGGGTCGGACGTCAATAATGGAGTTGTGTTGCTTTTGTTGCTTTTGAGTTGGGTCATCAGGATAGCGTCTGGAACAGAGCATCCAGAGCAGGGAGTTGGGGTGCATATATGATTGAGTGCTGTCGCCTGGCCTACTGACACTGGCACAAGGCCAGCTTATGATGTGTTTGTTAGGCGAGCAAGGCTATTGCTTGATTTCTGGACATAGGATTGGTAGTGGAAGCTGGTTGAGCTAGCTGTGTCGATACGTGGAGATTGTATATATCAATACAGATATGGTTACGACATGGATATGTGATGATTACTAACGCGAGGTATCTACTGTTGGTGATGATTTCTTGGTGTTTCAGGGCGTTTGTTGGTGCAGCCAACCGTTAACCGCCGATAGATTGGCCAATCAGAAGCTGCGAATCCCATGCCGTCAACCACGGATTGAGTTGAGCGTTGTTTTCTTTGATCTTGCATTTTAACATTCATTCATTCATGATCTCATTGCTTTGTTTACCACATCATATTGTTTATAGAGCTAACCAACAGCTTGTTATTCTAACTCGCACCTGAAACTCACGCATTGAGTTGGTTGTGGAGTTCACGGGCTAGTGCCTTGCTTCATTGTGACATTCGGCTTCACGAAACGAGTGAGAGAGTATCCCTCCACGACTAGGTAATGAGATAACGAGACCCTTGATTGAGGCTGCGTGAACAATTCAAAGGTCCAATTGTACACTTCTATACTTATCTACGCTTTGTTCACTCACGTGGCATCTCGAACTCCCTCACAACGCTCATGTCTATTCCTCACCCTCACCCTCACCCTCACAAATCAGCATAACCTCTTTAAAAACGATATCCGACATGTCCAAAACACCAACAGGTCTTCAAGACTCAATCTGGGCCATAAACGGTCGCTCACGCCTCGAAAACTCAGCCCCCCCTTCAACGCGCTCATCTTCACAGCCTGTAGCACGCGCATCCTCACAACCATCACGCCCCCCACCATCCTCAGCCCCTCCAAGAAACCCAGTTTCCATAACCACATCGACAACGCGCTTAAACCCAACACAAGCCTTTCACCGCTTCGAACAAGCTTGTCAGCGTCTACGGTGGAAGTACATCGATTTACAGACTTCATACCACCGCGCTTTAAATCCAGAGGGATTCGGGTTCTTGGTCACAGACGCGGAGCGGAACTTTAAAGTTGACTTCCATGAGTTTTACGCATGGATCGAACAAGCGCTTGTTCTGCTTCTGATGGTCTTTGGGATATCGGTATCGCGCGGTACTTTATACAAGACGGGAAATCACACATATCACGAGAATGTGCTCACGGAGCTAGAAATGCCAGATTGTCCGGTCCACGAAGCGCTGGGGAGAGGGGAAGTGAACCAAGCCCTTCGTAAGGCGAAAGAGCTTCGGAATCGGTGGAAGGATGTTACTGAGGGCAAGGAAACACCGCCGTTGAAGATGTATGATCTGACGTGGCTGGTAGGACAGATCTTGGGAGGGTTGGAGGTTGGGTATGGCATTGCGGCGGGGAGAATGCAGGAGACGGTGCAGAGGCATTGGGATGATGATGATGCACATATGGGTATAGGAGAGGTTCAGAGAGATGATGAGTGGGAGTGGATGGTTGAACCGATGGATTGGGAGGTTGCGTAGGGATGAAAGGAGTCTTTGGATGATGAAATGGATGGGCTGGAGTGAATATGCATGGCGTAAGATAGACATTCATCATCTGTAGACATATCGGGTGCTTTTAATGGATCGTAGAAAATTCTATCACCCATGATACAGCACGTCAAGGGCTTCATGTGTACAGACATCTTTCACGGTAAGGAACACTTGTAAAACCACCCCGTTGTATTTTCCATCAATTATCTACCCCCATCAAATGCCAATACCAAGGTAAGTATCCCATAAAAAGAAAACCCCAATCAAATAAGTAGAAAGACATCAAGTCATTCGAAAAAGAAAGAAAGAAAGAAAGAAAAAAGCATAGAATGCCATTACATCTTCACCCTTAGAAACCCCATCGCTTACGAACAGAACCTGGCTCGCGGTACGAGGGGGGCTCGTAAGCAGGTGGTTCATACTTGGGTTCCTTGACTCCAGTGGTGGTAGAAGACTCCTCGGTGACCTTGCTCGTGGTAAGAAGGGTGGTGAAGCCAGTTGTTGCGTCTGCGCTGGAGGCGAAAGAAGCGGAGGGCCAGCCATCGTGGGAACTGGGTCCGAAGTCATAGCCTTGAGGACCGGTTGACTCTGCGGAAGGTACTGGTGTTTCGATGGGTTGAGAGGGAGTGGCGATCTCGGAGTCTGTTTGAGAAGCGGTGGACTCGATGGGGATGAACTCAGTAGGGAGAGTCGTCTGAACTCCAACGGCTGTCTCGGTTGTACTCTCCAGATATTCGGAAGTGAACTCTCCAGCTTGAGCCTCTGATGTCTCGGCACCAGGAGCTGTAGTCTGTTCGATCACATCGGAGGTGGCAGAGGTATACTCAGATGCGAGGGAAGACGCCGATGTGAAAGATCCAGCTAAAGCAGAAGATTCAATGCTGGCATCGGCTGTGCTGTGGATGATGGTGGTGTTTTCGTAGATGTGAGTGTGCTTGGTTGATGTGCATGGTGTAGTGGTAGAAATATCAGCTTCAGTTGTAATGGTAGACACTCCAGCAGCTGTGGACCCAGCAGTAGGAACTGATACCTCCGAGTTCACACCCTCAGTTGAAGCAGGACTCTGTCCAGTCTCAGTACTACCACCGCCAGCTTGAGAGGATGTGTCGATGATCTCAGTGACCTCCTCAGATGTGGAGGCCTCCGCAGATGCAGTGTAAACAGTCGAGATACTTTCCGTGAGTGTGACCTGACTAGTGATAACCGACTTGAGCGTGGTCGTGGAGACTCCTTCAGGGATAGTAGAAGCGCCAGTGTCTTCAGAGATGGCAGAGCTTCCTTGCTGAGAGACATAAGTTTCGGTGCTCAAGCTTTCAGTTGCAACAGACCCTGTATCGGAGGGAGCAGACTCAGAAGCCTGTTCAGTCGTCCCCTCAGAGAGTGTTGTAGACTCTTCACCCTGCGGGAACTGAGTAGTGCCAGGTGCAAGAGCAGAAGAGTCAACACTCGGGACAAAAGTAGGCATAGTCTCCAGGCTGCTGACGATCTCGGAAGTCACCTTCAGAGTGGCAGTGCTGGTTGAATATCCATACACGGTAGAGTTCAGCCCAGATGACGTCCCTCCAGCGAGAGCACTTGACCCAATGGACACATTCGGCTGGGAGACGACACTGGAAGTCTCGGGGATGGAGGTGTAGGAAGCAGAAGTGTTGGCGAAGATGCTTGTAGAAGGGATAGAAACGCTAGGGAGGGAGATGACATTTGTGAGAGTCTCAGACTCAGACAGGATAACCGAAGAACCAGTCGGAAGCTCGATACCAGAAGAGGTGCCCAGGTACTGGGTAGAAGTACACTGAGAGACGGTAGTGTAGCAGGAGAGGGCACAGTCAGTCACAGGAGCTTCAGCTCGAGGATAGAACCTCAAGCCAGCGGAGGGACAGCTGGTGACGGTAGATGTCTCTGTCACAGTCACAGTGTCCTGTGCACAAACAGCCAGTGCCCTGTACTAGTCAGCATCCATCCCAGCCGAGAGACAACAATAAACGACACTTACCAGAGCACCACGAGGGTGAGGCGAGCGAGGAAAGACATTGTTCGGAAAAGCGAAGATTCCAGAAGCGACTGTATTGAGAATATGGTAAATGAGTTAAACGAATGACAAAAGAAGCGCCAAACAATTTCCAGTGATCTCACTCTGAGGATCTTCTCTCTCTCTCCTCAAAGTCTTGCTTCATCTCGACTCTTTATACCTCTCATTGAGGCCTCGCACGAGTTTTACCAGCCTCAACCCCCCTTATGCCGCATCCATGCCGTGGCACCGGAAAGACCGCGATGCTATTATTAAGGAGAGGTGTCTATCCGCGCTGTATGTTTCGTCTAGCCGTCTAGGAGATTATTCTACCCGTTCCGTGGGTGGACTGACTTCGGGTTCCGGCAATGCCATTGTGTTGGCTGTTTTGTTTGTTTGTTTGCTGGACGTCTCGTACCGTGGCGACGGGAGTCGTTACAGTCTCCGATGCTTCAGCCCGTTTTTGGTTCCCGTGAGGTCAAAAGTGGCGGATAGATTTGGGATTATGTGAGTTGGCAGAGCGAAGCGGGTGAGTCAGTATAACGTATCACGGTCACATCCAGCGACAACGTATAATACAAGACTATACCATCTTTCTGCAAAAGTTCTTGATGCAAATCGATCTCAATTTCCGATCATGCGGGATCGTAAAGCTCACCCATGCATGGATGCTGTAGCACAGACACGACACAAGCTTCATATTTACAGCTGAACAAAACAGATCCGGAAATACACAAGAAAAGCTTGTACCGAAATGCAGCGGCATTGTAACTTGAATTCTTAGTAGCACAGTGATTTCACGACAGGCTGCCTCAGACCGCTTTTCGTTTGGTGTGTGTGCACTTTTAGATATGTGGCGTAGATAGACATACATGCATACGGGAGACTGCATATTCCTTTGGTGAAATTGCACAGAACGCAACGGGCTCAAGAAAACGGGCTTTGGCGGTCAGAATAGACAATACACGGCGTCCTGCTGCACGAGTCAGACGCATGGGTAGCCACCCGAGACTGAGTGTCACGAGTAGAGCACGTTGCCATGGTGTTTGAAGGTTTCACTGCATACTGAGGGGAAAGCTTGAGATGGAGTGTGTTTTTTTAAATCATTGTTTGTGCTAAATTGACGGGATGAGTATGTTGATCACAATAGCTTCGTGCTCTCTGTGATATCATCGCTGCTTAGATGGAGGCGCGGAGGACTTTGAAGGCGTCCTCGCGGGAGCCGGTGAATCGAGCCTCAGCAGTCTTCCAGTTGATGACGTTCCAGATGTTGTCAACGTACGCAGCCTTACCGTTAAGATACTATCACAATATTAGTCGTTTTCCTGAATCGTTTGGAGTAAACCATACCTGGAGGTAGTAGGCATGCTCCCACATATCAACACCAAAAACAGGAACCTCTCCTCCAACAACAGGATCCTGATCCTTCGTCGTGACAATACGAAGACCATGCGTGTCCTTAACAAGCCATCCCCAACCACTACCCTGTAGTCCCAGAAGTGTCTTCTTGAACGCCTCCTGGAACGCCTGAACACTACCCCACGTCTTTGAGATCTCAGCGCTGAGTGTAGGAGCACTCTCGGGCTTGGCGTCAGGAGAGCTAGAAGGGCTGAGATTCTCCCAGAAGAGAGAGTGGTTGATGTGACCGCCGCCGTTGAACTTGATGGCTGATTGCAGAGCGATCTGGCCGGCGATGTCGTTGGTTGAAGTAGCGGTTGCGTAGTTCTTCAACGCGGCGTTGAGGTTTGTCACGTAAGCTTGGTGATGCTTGCTGTGGTGAAGTTCCATGATTTGAGCAGAGATGCTAGGCTCAAGGGCCTTTTGTCATGGTCAACTTTCTCATACTTAAGTGATAGATATGCCAGCGGGGAACTCACATCGTAGGCGTACGGCAACGCCGGAAGAGAGTAGGTACCAACAGACATGGTAGAAAAGGACTGAATATTATCAGGAAGAGCAGTATAAGCTTGATTCTGATCAGGTTCAGACGACGACGAGGAAGTTGAGACAAGGAAGAAGAGGGGTAGAAGCGGGATCCTAGAGAAGAACATGACGGAGAGCGATTGCGTCAGAGCTAGCAATTAATAATACCTTATTGTTGCGGGATTCCACGGTAGTTGGTTGGTACGTATTCCGGGGAGTCGAGTTCATCAAGGTGTCGGGTTACTTGCTTTAGTGTGTTGTTGATGGAGAAGACGGGAGAGTCGCACTAATTATTGCGCAAACTTGCTCATACTCGCTAACGCCCCAGAACTTTACCTTGTCGCCTATAAAGGTTGCCCAATTGGGAACGACACTAGGGCTTGCGATGCAGTGATTGGTTCTTTGTCTATGGCTTGGACTTGTGTGAGAGACTTCGAGAGAGATACGGCAAGTTTCAGACTGACCAGCTAGTAGTGAGTATATCATGCAATAGTTATAT
>JABSTL010000046.1:0-42787 GCA_013759095.1 Fusarium sp. NRRL 29148
AAAAAACAAAAAACAAAAAAAAAACAAAGGCAGCCAGCCGATAGATGCTGTGGATTGATAGGGGATTATGGCATATCAGCATAGTCCTGTGGGCAATTGGGGAAGCATATGAAATCTTGGTACTACACCTAAGGCAAGGAGGGTATAAGAGAAAGTCACATAATTCCAGCCCACTAGGCTCTTCACCTTCATCGGCAAGGTAGTTGACAGCAAGATCATATCAAGGTCCAGCTTGACCTCAACTCTAGCATCATCTCGCCTCTTCCATGTCCCATAATTGATTGACATTACACGACCCCACACAACAGACGGAAAGGCTTCCAGCATATCGGTAATCGTAAATCGCGGGCTTGGTGTTATGGAGACGTTAAAGCATATTTGGAAGAAGCGTGAAGGGTGCACAAGGGACTTTAGTCGAACAATTAACTAAGGTGCCTTGCCTTGCTACTATGTATGTATGTGGTTTGTTTGTAGAGAGACTAGCCCCTAGCCCCCCGTCGCTGCTGGTGTAAGTCAACGGCATCCCGCGCGTGGGGCTTGTCCCTCTGAGTGGAGCACCCCTGTTGGTTGTGCAATGGATATCATCACAATGGACAACCATGGCTAGCATGGCTGCATGGGCACGATAAAAAAAACATCCAAGCCAATGGAGGGGTCGGGCGTGAGGGGCAGGAATTTCTAAACTGAGACGAGCCGCAAACCAAGGGACCGCTCTGCCGCTGCACCTCCAGGCACCTCACTTCAGGTACATACATACAGCCATACCTAGTCATTTGCATTGGATTGGATCCAATCCATCTATCTCTTACCGAGTACTGTACAGTAATTCTGCATAGATCTCGCATTCAATTGCTTGAGGTGTGCTACCCCCACGCTCCTTCACACCGCTCTATCATTCCTTATTGGACTTTCCTTCTCTCCTGCCTTACCTTAGTTACTCCCAGCGTTAGGCAAGGTCAGAGAGGTTCGGTGAGCGAGATCGGCGTAAACCTTTGATCATAGTTGTTGCTGTTTTGTCCTTCTCGTTCATCTCCACCGTCTCCCATTTCTCGCCCACCAAAAAAAAGAAGCTAAGAGAACCACTTCGTTAGTTGTCACTGTCGTCACCCCAGGACTACAGGCTCCATTCCTCCACCCAAGCTCTCTCCTCTCTCTGCCTCCGCCACTTTTCTTTCTCGCTCCTCTCCACTTCTACCTTGTTCTCGTCTCCTCTCTCTTATAAGGGCCCCCATATTCTGCCGTCATACTCGTTCTCATCCCTACGAATCCTTTACAACCTTACCTACTTCCCTTCCATTGTTCTTATACCTACATCTTCGTGGCCTGTCCTACGTTACGTCTCTGGTCCATTTCACTCATCCTCGTTCTATCCCACTATCACCAGTCGAGGCAATTGGACATAGTCACAACTTTACCAGCTCATCTAAGTACTCACTCAATTTACTAAACTTTAGCTCTATCATCACAACCCCGCATTGCCTCCTGACAATAAGTTGGTAACTCAACCACCATGGCCGCGCCCTCCGGTCACCAAGCTCGCGGTTCTGATGACCTGGGCGTCTTCGACGATGCCAAAAGCTACTATACGGAGGAACGTCATATGAACCGCGCGGGACCCCGAACTCGCACCTACTCCCAGGTGAGTATCTGCCCAGCCTCGTATTATGACGTAGACTGACTTTTCGGCAACCAGAACAGTTTGATGCACCGTTTTGAAAGAGTCAATCTCCGAGAGCCTTTTCGACGCGGCAGCCATGGTTAGAAACGTCAATTTCGTATAGTCGAGTATTTCTACTAACTCTATGTTCGATAGATGAGAATTCGCAACAGAACCGCCGCTTCTTGATCCAAGTCGATTCAACACTGGAAAGTCTTTCATTGCAAGAGGACACTGATGGAGACATGCAAATTACGATCGAAGATAATGGTCCCAAGGTCATTTCTCTGCGTACCGCCGCTTCGGCTGGCCATAATCGTTTCGACGTCCGCGGGACGTATATGTTGAGTAACCTCCTACAAGAGTTGACCTTGGCAAAAGAGTACGGGCGGAAACAGATTGTTCTGGATGAGGCTCGTCTCAACGAAAACCCCGTCGATCGTCTGTCCCGCATGATTCGTGATCATTTCTGGGAGAACTTGACACGACGCATTGATGCATCGACCGTAGATATCGCCGCCCGAGACCCCAAGGATTGGACAGCCGACCCCCGCCCTCGCATTTATATCCCGTATCGATGCCCCAGACAATACGAGTTCTACAAGAGAGTTGCTGAAGAGAGGCCAGAAATGCGTCTGGACGTTCAGATGCTACCTGAGAAGATTACCCCTGATTTGGTTCGCGACATGAACGATGCACCTGGTCTTCTGGCTGTGGATGTTCAAGAAGTTCCAGAACCAGAACACCCTTCAGGTTGGACTCTCAAGGGCATGCCTTTCGTTGTCCCAGGTGGCCGATTCAACGAGCTTTACGGCTGGGACAGTTATATGGCATCACTAGGTCTTCTTATCAATGATCGCGTCGACCTTGCCAAGTCGATGGTCATCAATTTCTGCTTCTGCATTGAGCACTACGGAAAGATACTGAACGCTACTCGATCCTACTACCTTTGCCGGTCACAGCCTCCTTTCTTGACTGACATGGCCCTTCGTGTGTATGAAAAGATCAAGCACGAGCCCGATGCCAAGGAATTCCTCCGACGATCTATTCTAGCCGCCATCAAGGAGTATCATAGTGTCTGGATGTCAGAGCCTCGCCTAGACCCCAGCACAGGTCTCTCGAGATACCGGCCCGAAGGTCGTGGAGTGCCTCCTGAGACGGAGGCCACTCATTTTGTGCATATTCTTGACCCCTATATCAAGAAGCACAAAATGACATTCGAACAATTCGTTCGAGCATACAACCACGGCGAGGTCGAGGAGCCTGAGCTCGATGAATACTTCATGCACGACCGTGCCGTGAGAGAGTCGGGTCATGACACATCCTACCGACTTGAGGGTGTTTGCGCAAACCTGGCGACCATTGATCTCAACTCTCTCCTGTTCAAGTATGAGACTGACATTGCACGAACTATTCGCAGCGTTTTCAATGACAGGCTTACAATGCCTGAGGAGTTCTGCGCCGGTACACCTTACCAGCCTGGTGAGGTTCTGTCGTCAGCTGCTTGGGACCGACGAGCTAAGCGGCGCAAGCTCACAGTGGACAAGCTGATGTGGGACGAGAAGGAGGGCATGTTCTTTGACTACGATACCGCAAAGCGTGAACGCTGCACGTATGAGTCGTGCACAACTCTCTGGGCTCTGTGGGCAGGCATTGCAACTCCCAAGCAAGCGGCTGAAATGGTTCGCAAAGCTCTCCCCAAGTTCGAGGCTTACGGCGGCCTGGTATCAGGAACGGAGGAATCTCGTGGAGCGGTCGGCCTCGAACGGCCTAACAGACAATGGGATTACCCCTACGGCTGGCCTCCACAGCAAATGCTGGCCTGGACAGGTCTGATTCGTTATAGCTTCACGGAGGAAGCAGAGCGAATTGCCTACAAGTGGCTCTTCATGGTGACCAAGGCTTTTGTAGATTTCCATGGTGTTGTGGTCGAGAAGTACGATGTCACCCGACCGGTCGATCCTCACCGAGTTGATGCGGAATACGGTAATCAAGGTCTTGGCTTCCGAGGCGTCAACAAGGAAGGGTACGTTGAACATCCGCTTACTAAACTCAGACACGGTTCACTGACGTTGGCTTAGATTCGCATGGGTTAACGCCAGTTACATTTACGGGCTTCAAATCATCAACGCGCACATGCGCAGGGCACTTGGAGCACTGACGCCGTATCAGACATTGATCAGGGCGATTGAGAAGAATGAGGAGAAGACGCTGGCTGGTCTGCTTGCTACATAGGGCAATGCTTTTGTAGACTAGGAAGCTCTTGGCAAAAGGAGAACGTTGTAGCTATCGATATCCATAGGATACCTAAAGAATGTTACAGTACCTGTCTGCTTTGCTGGTTCCAGGGGTCCTTGATGGCTGTCGATGGGAGAGCAATGCATGTCGGGCACAAAAACTTGACAAGAATGATGAGAAAGACCGAAACTTTTCTCGTATCTTTAGATTTTATGATGAAATAGATGAAAAATCAGGAACATGATAAATAACCGTGTATGGACGGACGGCCTGATACAAAAATATAGCAATGACGAAGTGACGAAGAGGTCGGAAAAAGGATAAAGCCGTTGACCTCGGGTAGTAGACGAAGCGGTTGATGGGGGGCATGTGAGGTATCAGTCTGTCAGTGGTGATGGATGTTTTCCATGATGAGTCTCGGCAAGAAAATGACCGAGGTAACAAAGCTAAGGTGAATATTCTGAGCTATAGAGGCGGCAGTGGATATTGAAATCCATTGATCGATATGAGTTTGAAGGGGCCGTCATGAGGACATTGATTGCCGAGCTCAGTGATGGACTTTCAGTGTTGGAGGGGCATGGCTTCACATGCCAGAAACCTCCGCTGCTCCGGAGCTGGAGACGGACCTAAGATTCGGCCAAGTTCCGCCCTTCCGGGCCCAGGCGGGTATCCGCTGACGGAGGAAGGCCGAGAACTCACTGTCAGAAACTGATTGATTACCTAGAAGAGTATACTGGCTGGGTTATTTGGTTCAGAATGTAGCTCCTATTGACTTTTTCTTCTTCTTCTTTTCTTCACCTTTCTGTTCGTATTTTCTAATGCTGAAGACATATTACTCCCTGGGGTTAGGTAGTTAGTTATCTTGCAGATTATACATACGTCAGGATGGGATAAGAGAGGGAGAGCTTGATTGTAGGGATGCTGCAAAATGCTGTTATTTGAAACTTGGCGATTAAGGTTTAGTGGGATAATGAGCAAAACCCCAGGTGAGCCAAGGAGAGGAGGAATAAGTAACTTCCCCAGATTTTACTGTGAGTGATGCTTTTGCAAGGATGGGTTAGGTAGAGACCAAGTCCCGCGTCTTGGATTTTGGGGCCTGTCCATATGCCACGAGTTGTTGCCGGCCAGATGAGCAATGTTAGCGACAATATATATTCTCTACCTACCTACCTACCTACCTACATACATACTAATTAAAGTTATAAACTGCATGCCTATGTACAAAAGAGACGACAGCTACAGGCAGGCTGTACGGCTTTCGGCTTTCGGCCTCCTTGACCTGTGTGAGGAATCCCGGATGCTGAATATCGAGCCTTTGAGCCGAACATGAAGTACTGTACGCAAATTCATTGAGGATACGGAAAAATAGCAAAGACGTCATGATACCAAGGCCGGGTCGGGTATGTACATACAGAACTGTGCTGGGTTCTGCAGGGCCGCATGCACTCCCATGCATGGCCAGTCTAGCCAGTCTGCCAGTTTACCAGTTACCCATCACGATTACACTGCAAGTCTTGATTTGACGGGCTTCAATTTCCGTTTACAGAACAAAACGCACCCCTAGAATCGATGCTTCTTTTGGCTGTTGTAACTTGGAGGTCACCTTTTGAGGCGTTCGGTGACTGTCCGGAGGTACGTACTCTCTGACCTCCACTACCAGCACTCTCGCCTTTTACTGGGGCTCGATTGCGGCTCGTGACGGCAGATAGGAGAGGCTGATCTGACACAAGCATCGATTAGTTAGACTAACTATGGCCGAGGTGAAAACGTGCCTGGCTTGTGCTCGGTGGAAAGCCGAGCTAGAGTAGAAATGCAATTGCAGACGTTTAGATATGGTCTTGATTTCAGAACCCCAGGCTGATTAATGAGAGAGAGGCAGAGAGAGACATTACACAAGTCATGACGATATGATTGACATGGTCAATAGGGACTGATGCAATGTTTCTCTATCGTTTTGATGAAGAGCCCATTCAAGAAACAACATATCTTTGCTTGATAGAAGGAATAGTCTGTACCTACCCAAGTAGAATAGAATGACCCTCGTGACTCAAAAAATGAAAGACCGAAGCGCAGTTCTTTCTCTCCAACGCCTCATCAACAGCGGGTCCGCCAAGTTCTGGACCCCCTTCGCTAGGAGTATGTAACTCTCACTCCCCTAGCTTCGTTCATCAATCATCATCACCTACCAATTGCATCAAAGATTTGACTCCAAGTTGCTACATCAACACCCGTGTGCTGAACCATTTCTCCACCAAAAAGTCCAGAAACGCTTGCGCCGGGTGCGGAGAGACAGCGAGACAATGACAATGGGGCATATCCCATATCCCATCCCATCCATCCATGGGGAACGGGTCTTTGGAATATCGGGGGACGGGAGACCCAACAGTGAGTGACTCAAGAGTATCTCTAAATTCCCGGTCGAAAAGATACTTATTATATGGTCTGCCCTCTTCCTCCCCCTTCTTCCAATTCCTCAATCTATCCATCATTGTTCTCGTCTTTCCAACTTCACTCTACTACTTAGTGCTGTGCCATCTAGTTACCTACTTCCTGAGACCTCACATTGTTTAACACTCTCCCCTAAAAGGTTTCATACCTCTCACTCACACATCGATCACAATGGCGTCACAAAATATGGCAAACCCTTCTGTCAACCCTGATATCGAAGACGAGCTCTTCCAGAAGGAGGTTGAGGCTGTCAAGGCTTGGTGGTCCGACTCAAGATGGCGACACACAAAGCGCCCTTTCACCGCTGAGCAGATTGTCTCCAAGCGCGGATATCTCCCTATCGATTATGCCAGTAATGCCCAGGCGAAGAAGTTGTGGAAGATCCTTGAGCACCGTTTCGAGGTGAGTCTCTCCAATGATGAAGACATGTTACATCATAAAGCGAGATGCTGACGATTTCCCTCGCAGACCCGAGATGCCAGCTACACCTACGGCTGCTTAGAACCTACAATGGTCACCCAGATGGCCAAGTACCTCGACACTGTCTATGTGTCTGGCTGGCAATCGTCATCAACAGCCTCTGCCTCTGATGAACCTGGTCCCGATCTGGCTGACTATCCCTACGTGAGTTTGGAGCACATGAAGCATGTATATATAAGCATTGTCTAACGTAGACTTAGACCACTGTTCCCAACAAGGTCGGCCATCTCTTCATGGCCCAACTTTTCCATGACCGCAAGCAGCGCCAAGAGCGTCTCAGCGTCCCCAAGGCGCAACGCGCTAACCTCTTGAACATTGACTATCTTCGCCCCATTGTTGCTGACGCTGATACTGGTCATGGTGGTCTCACCGCTGTCATGAAGCTCACCAAGCTCTTCATTGAGAAGGGTGCGGCTGGAATTCACATTGAGGATCAAGCCCCCGGCACAAAGAAGTGCGGCCACATGGCAGGCAAGGTTCTTGTCCCCATTCAGGAGCACATCAACCGCCTTGTTGCTATTCGTGCACAGGCTGACATTATGGGTGGGTTTTGACTTCCCCAGACTTCCCCAATCATCACATGCTGCTGTTGCTGGTGGTAGCGGGACCAAAACTCCCAAGAACACAACTGACATGTGAAAGGCTCCGATCTCCTCGCTATTGCACGCACCGACGCCGAGGCCGCAACTCTACTCTCCACCAACATCGACCCCCGCGACCATGCCTTCATCCTCGGCTCTACAAACCCTACTCTCAAGCCCCTCAACGATCTCATGATCGCCGCTGAGGGTGCTGGCAAGAGTGGCGTTGAGCTGCAGCGCATTGAAGATGAGTGGCTTGCCAAGGCCAACCTTAGCCGCTTCGACGACGCTGTGACTGCTGCCATTGATGCAGGCTCTTCTTCTGACAAGGCCAGCCTCAAGCGAGACTATCTTGCCAGAGCAAAAGGCAAGAGTAACCTCGAGGCGAGGGCCATCGCTCGCCAGGTCCTTGGCCATGACATCTTTTTCGACTGGGACGCCCCCCGTACTCGCGAGGGTTACTTCCGTCTCAAGGGTGGTTGCGACTGCGCTGTGAACCGAGCTATTGCTTATGCTCCTTATTGCGACGCTATTTGGATGGAGTCTAAGCTGCCCGACTATGCTCAGGCTAAGGAGTTTGCCGAAGGTGTCCATGCCGTCTGGCCCGAGAAGAAGTAAGTCTCTACCAACCTACTAAAGCTCCAGAATTTCACATTGACACTGACATAACTAGACTCGCCTATAACCTTTCTCCATCATTCAACTGGAAAACTGCCATGCCTCGTGATGAGCAGGAAACTTACATCCGCCGCCTGGCTAAGCTTGGCTACTGCTGGCAGTTCATCACACTTGCAGGCCTGCACACAACAGCCCTGATCAGCGACCAGTTCGCCAAGGCATATAGCACTGTCGGTATGCGCGCTTACGGCGAGCTCGTTCAAGAACCTGAAATGGAGCAAAAGGTCGATGTTGTTAAGCACCAGAAATGGAGTGGCGCAACCTACGTTGATGAATTGCAAAAGATGGTTACAGGTGGCATCAGCTCCACGGCTGCTATGGGCGCCGGTGTGACTGAGGATCAGTTCAAATAAATCACCGCTGACGAGGGTGATGTGGACAGCAACTGAGCACATGAATGAATAAAGATCAACATGGGTTGAGAAATGACCGGAGGTTGTTGTCGGGGCGCAAAAAAGAAGAGCGGCAAATTCTTTGTCTTTGGGGCATTTTGATATCACACTGCTGTTTTCCGATTTTAATCGCTATATTACTTTGCATACGGCAAGCATTTGCCTTGATATATACTACCAGTTATGAAGCAACAAAACATCATGAAAGGAATTCAAGACCGTGATCATGTTCTGCACATTGATTATAAGCAACTATATGCACATCATTACACATGTTTGCTTGTGTTTGGTTCATCCACAGTACGTCCTGTTGTGCAGCATAGATATCCTGCGCCTGACCAACAACTCAGTCGTAACTATGAAAAAGAGAAAACATTGAAAGCGGGAGGGAGGACTGGTTGGTCCAAAATCGTATCAGCATAATGTATCTATATAGCCCAAACATCAAGGTTAAAACAATAACACGCTCGTTATCAAGCTGAGATGGAAAAATAGAAGCCGAGCAACGAGACCCATACTCTTGGTTGCCGTCTAATGTCCATAGTGTTACATCACCAACATGTCCATCAGATTCGGTTCGCTTGGTACAGTAATGACTGCAAATCTGCTGGAGCCCAGGCAGTAGATCACTTGCTATTTTATGAGCCAATTCGAGTGTGTGTATTCATATAACCGTCTGGCAGGGTAAGAAGCAGAGCTAGTATGCTCGCAGCCAAACGTATCGTGCCCATTGGTGTCAGTTTGGAATGTCAGTGCCCCTTTCAAAACGACGGTTCTCAATCAGCCTCGGCCAGTTGCATGATCAATTTGGCGGCCATGTCCAGGAAGGGAAAGGGACTGGTGACATCTTTTTCCTCAAGCAGTCGGCCATGGGCTGTCTCGTATCCAGAGCACTTGAAGTCGACCAAGTACACGCCATGTTCCATTTCGTAAATTTGTATGTCCATATGTAGCGCAACGAAAGGCTCTTTGGGGTGACGTTGACCCTCCTGTGTGCTCGGCGAGCTGGGAGTGCCGGGAACGCTGGCCGCCTTCTTCTTGATGGCTGGGAAGATGTCAGTTCTGATAATTCAAGTACAACAGATCTGGGAACCAACCAGAAGTATCCCAGCGCACATTGATATGCCAAGGATCTGCGGGAAGATTGTAACGTTTCTTAGGATCGATGCTTGAACTTGAGCCCCGGTTATTATCGTGAGAATCCGCAAAGCTACCTTCGCCTGAAGCTTCAGCTCGCTCCTCTGCAGTTCTTGTTTCATAATCTTCATCGGGGATGTATGTCGCGCCCAATTTATGAAGTGCCTTGTGGATGCACAGAAGGGCTTCCCATGGCGAGTTACGTGATCGGATGCCGAACTGCCAACGAACAGGCTTATTCTTTTTAGGGGGGTTAATAGGGGTCATCCCTTGAGGCCTTGTGTTGGCTTCGTCCATACGCAATTGACTTCTCGAATGGGGCCGTAAACGGCGCGCTGTCTCTTCCTTTTCAGCATCTGTCCTGTTGCTGGGGGGTTCATCGTTGATGAGCACTTTAGGTGGTGAGTTTTCGACGCTACCAGCCTTCTCCCGCTCCATATAGTCCTTGTGGTAAGCTGGTAAACTTGAAGGCAAGATACCGACCTTGCTCACGTACGGGCGAGGGGTGGTGGTAGCTTGAGAAGTCGTTGAGCGGGCAGAAGACATGCTTAGCATGGGGCTTGATCCCTCAGGCTCTGCTAGAAGGGCTTCAGGATTATCTATATCAGTTTCAATACGTCGAGAGATTAGTGATGAAAAGAGAGAGGAACTCACGGTTCACTTGCATCATCTTGTTTTCCCTTACAATCATGTAGGCGTCCTTGATTGCCGACGGTTCGGCAGCCTGCAGCGCCTCCTCTACATCACTCTTACCATAACCCATAGTCTTACTGATCTTTTCAGTGACCTCATTATGCAATCTCTCTTGAACCTTTTCTGAAGCATTAGGTGCGATGTCGTTCTTCTTAATGGCTTTGTTTGGATCAACACCAGTGTTGAAGAACTCTTCAACGGGAAGTTGAAGGTAAGCGGGCAGATCGGTGGTGAACCAGGGATCGGCTCGGATATCCTCAATTGTAGCACGATGCACGGGGTTCACCACCAGCATCTTCTTGATGAGGTTTGCAGCGCCAGTAGGCATCCATTGCGGTATACTGTATGTGCCCTTTGCAATCTTGGCAAACAAACTGGGAATGTGTTCATCGTCGAAGGGAAGTCGGCCAACCAAAAGAACATAAAGAATAACACCGCAGCTCCACACATCGACTTCGGGACCAGCATACAACTTGCCACCAATGACTTCAGGAGCAGCATAATTGGGACTGCCACAGCTGGTCTTGAGAAAGTTGCCGTCGGTCATAATATTGCTTAGGCCGAAATCGGCGATTTTGACGTTGAGGTTTTCGTCGAGTAGCAAGTTCTCAGGCTTTAAGTCACGGTGAACAATCTTGTGTCGATGACAATATTCGACGGCACAAAGCATTTGCTGAAAGAAACGGCGAGCTTCAGGTTCCTTCATGCGGCCATGTTGAACAATGTAGTCGAAGAGCTCGCCGCCAGCATATTCGAGGACCATGATTATTTCATTGGGTGTCTTGATTACGGTGAATCTAGAAGATTGTTGTCAGTTACAGAGATACCACTGTATTTAACCAACATTTGGCGCGCAACGTACAGTTTGATGATATGAGGATGGCGTAAGAGTTGTAAGTATTCAATCTCACGCTCAACACGCCCAGCCATATCGCGGCTGATAAGCTTCTTTCTGGCGATGATTTTGAGGGCAACCTGCTGGCCGGTTCCATTGTGAATAGCGAGCTTGACCTTTCCAAAAGAGCCTTCGCCTAGAGTTCGCAGGACCTTGTAGGCGCCGATGCGCTGTTCTGTTTTGATCCTCTCCTTGAGCGGCGCATCGGCGGGGCGGGAACCGGGTGCAGAGGCATCATTAGAAGCGTGCTGCTGCTGCTGTGACTGTCGTTGCTGCTGCTGTTGAGGGCGACGAACGTGGGAGGAGGATAGGGAAATGGTAAGCTCCTCGTCCTCGAAACCTCGGGGAGCCATGGCGATGCGATGCCCTGACCCAAGGTCAAGGCGGGCCAGGTCGAAAAGTGATCGAACGTCGGCGGGGTTTTCGGAGCTGCAGAGCTTTTGGTTCGGCTGTCAGGAACTGGGTGCGACGGTAGTACAGGTAAGTATTGCAGGGATAGTGGTATTGACGAAGCGAGCGCCGGGTTGTTTGATGTAGAAGAGAAGAGCGGGTGGAAATGAAGCGGCGAAATGGAGGAGGTAGGTGACCCGTTAGGTTATTCTAATCGCGTATCGTAATGTTCCATGTGTTAGGTATTCGTTAGTGGTGTCCAAGTTGCAGAGCTCGACTGACCCGGGCTGGGCTGGGGTAGATTACCTTAAGGTAGTCGTCACTGTTTGTGGAGGGGTCAGGTCAGTGGAACCACCTCAGACATGGGCTACCTAGTTAATGACTCTGTTATCAACGCTTTATAATAATAATGGTGATTTGGTATGGATACCAGCCAGCATCTTGTAAGTTGGATATGGATTGGATGCTAATAGTTGTCATAGGAACACGTAGCAGAATAGATCTTGATTATCTCACTTGGGCTTTATTATATATCTATTCCTCGCTTTACGCTTTACTAGAGGACTGAAGGTACCTTTCTCCCCATTTGTTACATCCATTCCTGTTGTCTGGCCCTGTCTGTCACCCAGAGAACAGTTGACAAAACTACTGGTGTCTTGCTGGTACCTCCGTAGTCGTGTCAATCAGCCCATAGCCATTACCTACCTACCTTATACCTAAATAGTCTTCACTGTCCTACAGGTTGCTAAGGTCAGAAATGTTAGTGCTCGTACAAGCCCTGAATTATATGTATTCATATCTGTAACAATATTCTAGCTCATGTAATATAATACATACAAAGCAAAAAAGACACATGAAGTAGTAAATAGAAGTAGCTAAAGGCCAAGCTTTGCATATTTCTAACCCTGGCTGCCTGGCAACCTGGACCAACACCAACTAACACTTTATATGCTCATGGCGTTGAAATTCCCAACAAACCAATCCTCAAAACTCTACCGACCGACATAGACTTACGAGTTGTCGAATAAGAATCTGTTTCTATAACCCAAAACATCCGATGTTTAGACCACAACATCATGCCTAAGTATTTATTAACCCATTCGAGTTACCAGCTAACAGTCCTCCATGCAAACTTGTCATGCATTGGGCCGTGTCTGCATATGTAAGCATGGTTCTGGTCTCAAGAGCAGTTATATCTGACAAAGGCCAAATCCCATGCAGTATTGTTACACTCATCTCTACCTACAGTCATGATGCATAGGTCGTTCTCTTACAGTTTTCAGAACTCTTGATCGCAATTGGCTCCCTCAGTCGAATTCTTCTTTGTTCAATAAGGCTGTGGATATTCTTGTTTCCACTAACTTGTTGAATTTTGTTTGGCTTCTTCTTGCTTTAGTCTCTCTACCAACTTTGTTTGCAAGAATGGGCTGAGTCCCAGGCTTGGGAAATTGTTAGCGAATTGACGTGCCTGTATTCGTGTCTTCTAGACTTACATTCCCTCGTTCGTCAGAATACGGTACGTTCCACTTGGCTGTACCTTGCCGATGATGGTACCATTACCGTCCACCTCAACACTTCCCAGGATGTCCTCAGGCCATGCAATGCGTCCAAAGTCCGGGGGATTTCTTCGGTCGCTGAGGTGCACATATCCTCCTCTTCCACCACCACCAGCTCCTCCCTGAGCACTGGCACCTCCTGCACCGTCGCCTCCAGCTCCCCCTCCAGCTCCCTGCTTGCGAGATCCGCCTCTATTAGGCCGTTTTTGTGAGAAAAAGGCACCGCCTGAGCCAAGATTGAAGCCTCCCGGACTGGCAAATGCGCGTGCTTGATTCACAAGATCTTCGTCTTGATGGCCGTACTCGGTTATCACCTCGTTTAGAATCTTAACGAAGTCCTTGTTCTCAGTGAAGGATTGAGGAGTAGGAGGGAGCTCGCTAGTAGTCCCAATTGCTAGGCGCTCATCCGGCGGTTCTTTCTCGAGATAGCTCAAATAGTTTGTGAAAGGAGATTTGGGATCCTTCACAACTTTCTACACCCTGGTCAGCGTGTTGTTGAAGTGGTACTGGCTTGGGTATTGAACACAAACAATTTTAGGGTTGCTAGAAAGACTGGATATGGCTCTAATAGGTACAGCCATATGCCGAGCAGTATATCGAAATGTTGACACTATCATTTTGCTGCTATTTTGGAGTTCAAATCGATGTTACTACTATGTCTGGTTCAGTGAAGCTATCATTGCGTTGACTCGATCTTGATCGTGAATGAGGTCATTCGCAGGACCCTACTGGAACGCGACATATGCTTATGGAGGGTATATGTATCAAACGAGTCAATTAAACGCGTCAACGCGGTCGGTGCGAACCCTTCAAGACGACCTGTGCAACCAGGCACAACGTACTAAGGTATATACCTAGGCAAATCAACCAGAGCACCATATACGAAATTCAATTAGCAAGCAACGTTGAATTCATATAGAGGAAGTTGGATCCTTTTTCTTCTTCATTTTCTTTCTTTCTCTGCCATGCCAAGCTAGCGGTACATATCATGGATAAAACACCAGCTCCTATATTCCGAAAACAACGAGGGGCGGTCCCTCCGTCGTCTGCGATACCATCTTCATCTCCCGCCTTCGGTACCCCCATCCATCCACTGAAGCCATTTGCCGTCAATGCCCCCAAGGCTGCAATATTACCGATCATACTCCCTCCTCCGACACTTCGACCGCTCGCTTTCCGTACATTTACGAAAAAACATTCTTTGACCCTGACATCCTCTGCCCTCCAAGAACTAGCTTCTTTCATTGGAAGGCATTGTGGTTCAGGATGGCGTGAAGAAGGTTTGGCCGAACGGGTCCTAGAAGAGGTTGCCAGAAGCTGGAAAAACCGCAATGGGGGCGTCATTGTCGAGGGCTCGAGTAAAGAGCTCCAGGAAATTCTCAAGACCCTTGAGGGTAACATGAGTGGCGGCAGAATCACTGGCCCAACAAGAGGACTGCCACGTGGGGATAGTATGCTTGATCTCAAAGATAACGAGACCTTGAACACACGGTTAGGACTAAGGCCGGCAGAAATTAGGAGAGAGGATAGCAACACAAGCTTTGGCATGTCGGGACTTGGTGTGGAAGAGGAGCAAGACGAAAGCGAGACGAGCGATCCTCGGGCATGGCTCAAAGTCATAAACGCATATGACCAACCCAGATTCATATACAACGTTGGCAAAAAGCACTTTGAAAAGTCAGTATAGTCGGTCTATTCGGTGGATCAACTGAATTTGCGACTAACATTTCCCAGGGATACTGCAACGCCTTCATTACTACCACCGGCATCACACAAGACGACGGTTTTCCGAAATCGATACAATGTAATTCACCAGCGTCTTCTCCGAAACGAAACCTTCCAGTCCTCCGCAGTCTCCTCCTCTCGAAAACAAAGCCTGAGTCGTTCCCTATCCAACCAGCATTCACTTAAACTCACCCCAATCGCGAACCTCCTTGGTCGCCATGGCAGCAGCCATATGCTACTAGGGCTCCTGGCTGTCCTTCCTACCGGCGATCTTGCCATCAGCGACCTGACTGGTACTATTGCGTTGGACTTATCCCAGGCGGTAGCTATCCCGGATGATTCAGCATGGTTTTGTCCTGGCATGATCGTGCTGGTTGACGGTGTCTATGAAGAAGAAGACGAATCCGTGGGCAAGGGTCTGAGCGGCAGTAGCGGTGTTGGAGGTACACTGGGCGGCCGTTTCCAAGGCTTCTTTATAGGTCAGCCCCCATGTGAACGTCGTCAAGCGACTCTGGGCATTGGCGGACCCGATGGAGGCCAGGAACAGACCATAGGAGGGGGCTTTGGCTGGATCGATTTCCTGGGTGTAGGCAGCGAGCGTGCTGTGGGTACCAAGATGCGCAGGCTCGAAAGACGCCTTCTACGCAGTCGAGCAGAGAATGATACTGCACCATCACGTGGGCGCGTCGTTGTTATTGGCGAGCTGAACCTCGATCAACCACGAACTCTCCAAGCATTACGCAAGATCCTCTCAGGATATGCCTCGGAACCTGAGGGTTCAACGCCTCTAACATTCGTGCTGATGGGTAACTTCACTCAGTACGCTGTTTTGGCACGGGGAGGCAGTGGCGGAAGTATCGAATATAAAGAATACTTTGATGCCCTGGCTTCAACCCTGGGAGACTTTCCAACCCTGCTCCAATCGTCCACCTTCGTCTTTGTTCCCGGAGACAATGACGCCTGGGTCTCGTCCTTTGCAGCTGGCGCCTCTGTTCCTTTGCCTCGGAAGCAAGTACCAGACATGTTCACGTCGAGAATACGTCGAGCCTTTGCGACAGCCAATGCGGAGGCAGGAGGGAAGTCAAATGGCACTGCCGTATGGACCTCGAACCCGAGCCGAATCAGTTTATTCGGCCCCAACCACGAACTTGTCGTCTTTAGAGATGATGTATCTGCTCGTTTGCGTCGAGCCTCTGTCCGTTTAATACCCAAGACCAAGGATGCCAGTGGAGAACAGGCCCCAGGTTCAAGTGCTGCCCCTCCCGAAGATGTTCAGCCGATGGATATCGATTCTGCTCATCATGATGATCCTACCGCTACTGCTACCGCCTCGCCCGTCACACCTCTTATTCCTCACGACGTTCATGCCGCCCAGAAACTTGTCAAGACTATTCTTGATCAAGGCTACCTCGCACCATTCCGCCAGTCTATTCGCCCCGTACACTGGGACTACTCCTCAGCATTGCATCTGTACCCACTACCCACAGCCATGGTCTTGCTCGACACAACAGCCTCGCCGTTTTGCGTTACATACGAGGGGTGTCATGTGATGAACCCAGGCAGTGTGCTCGTAGCAGGACGCAAGGGAATCGCTCGATGGGTCGAGTATGATGTCGGTCGCTTGGGCAGGTTAAGGGAATGTACAGTTTAGATTAGGCGCCCAGATCTAAATATTATTTGGTTGCTGCTATCGATGAGTCACGGTGTCGGGGAATAAGGGGCATACAGGGTAATGATGGGTGTGGTGGACAACCCACACGAACATAGGTAGCTTGCGATCGCGAAGAGCAGTAATATTTGAACCTCATATCATAAAATGCTAGTATTTATGTACCTATGCACAAGAATACACAGTGCACTGAAAACGCACCAACTCACCACGCGATGAACATAGAAGTCTGGTATCATGAATAGCTAAGTATGCAAAAGCCCATTTACCTCCTGTTTAACAAGCCTTCCTCCTCTACTGCAGCAGCAGAGCTTCCTCGTGTAGAACTCCATACAGGGCTTCGATCTCGGCCCTCACCTTGTTTAATTCAGCTGCGACTTGTAGCGTAACGAGTGTGTATGCGTACAGCAAAGCATAATCACTCTCTTGAACAACCAGGGGGGACTCGTTGCCCAAAAGATACGTACTCATGTGCTCCTTGCGGAATTGGTAGATTTTCCCCAAGAGTCGATCCTTGTTGTTCTCAACCGTAGGGATGGCATCAGTCAAGGGGTATTCTAGCATAAGGCACGAAGCGATAACTTGAAAGACGTGACATATGCGCTGACAAAGGAGAGCTCTTTCAGTGCTTGTGTACTCTAACAATGCCCGCTCGCCTTCTGTTAATTGATTGCGTTTTGATGTAATGAGACGCATCGCATAGAAACCATTAAGCATGTTTTTGGTGGAACGCATAATGCGCCCATATGCTGCGTCTGGGAATGGACCGCGAAGCTCAAATTCAGACTTGGCAGCCGTTCGCAGGCTCGCAAGTTTAAAGGCTGTCATAGAGTTAGCGTGATGAAGAAAGACGTAGCAGTGAGTGCCTACCATATCGTTGAAGAGCCGCCTGTTCGCCCTCGCGCATGTAGTCAAGCGTGTTATTATGTGTGCTATCCTTAGTGAGCGACACAGTAAGAGGGCCACGCTTCCATATGAGACCCATCTGGAGATACAAGACAGAAAGTCCTTCGCGGAACTTCTTTCGACCAGAAATCGGCCAGAGGACTCGGCAAACAACAATACCCCATAGGATGCCTAGAGTGACCGCGACAACTCGATGCCAGGCAATGTCCAAAATCAGGGGGTTGGACCCTCCCTCGTCATCGTCGTCATCGTCAACATCTTGCGAGATGCTGTAGGCGTAAAGGGTGCTCACGTTGTATGCTAATAAAGCAATTCTACCCAGCGGGGCCTTTTTGATGACCAGAATTACGTAGAAGTTGAACAAAGCTACAAGGCCACCCAAAAACACCAGGGCAATGCCATTGCCTTGGCTGACAGTCCAGCACACCACAGCAAAGGCTGCACCAATGAGGGTACCCTTGAATCTGGCAGTTCCAGTCGTATTCGCTGAGCCAGTTGTCATGGCCGCCACGATCATGAAGGAAAGGAGGCCCCATTCACCTCTCCATGTCTGGTAAATAGGTCTTGCGCTTGGTATGAAAGCAAGCATAGCCCAAAGAAGAGCACCAATGCCAACTTTGATACCAAAAAGTATGTCCTCCCTCACAATGAATCGGGAAATCTTGAGCATTTTCTGAGCGACTCTTCTTTTGACTCTGCTGGATTGTGGGGCAGCATCCCAGTTGAAGGTATCTCGGCGTGCGACCATTGTATCTGGAATACCTTTGGGCATTTGAGATTTCCGCAATCTCGGCACAGGTGGTTTTTGTATCAAGCTCTCACGTTCCGGATCTTCAACCCTGTCTTTGTCTGAAGGTCCAGTCCGGCTGAAGTACCTCCAAAATTTGAGCCAACTCCATGAGCGCGGGGCCGTCTCAGTCGTGTACCTGATGTCCTCTAGTACATCCAAATATGCATCAGTCTCTTCAGCTACAGCTTGTAAACTGAAGGAGAAATGCCCACAGGCTGCAGCAACTTCTTCTATATCCGCTTGGATCTTCTCAGATCTAGCACGCCCGATCTGAATGGTACGGTAAAGCTCCTGTAACGACTCCGACCTTGCATTATTGTAAAGATTCAGAGCATCGCGAAGGCTCTCCCTCAATTGTTCATTCACCGCGATATCTTTGTTCGGATCCTGTCCAAATGCAGGCTCACGCAGGATTTCTGATAGCGTATGAGCCAGCGACTTGATTGACGGGCCAAGCATATTGATGAAGAGGGCAAAGATGTCAGAAGGCTCCTGGAAAGCGGGGGCTGTGTCAAGAGCGGTATCCGATTTGTTTCTCGCCGCCAGCCGTTCTTCCTCGCTCTCTCCAGATTCATCGATGTCAGACAATGTTTGAACTCCACCATCAATATATGCAGAAATGGCTCGATTCAAGGTGGATGTTATCCCTGTAGGCTTCGGTGAAGGGAAGGTATCTTCCAGGTTGGGGACCTCCCTGAGTAAAGTGAATTGGTTTTCGAGTGCACTTCGCAGTCCTCCTATGGCTTGGGAGAGTGCCTCGACGGATCTTGAAAGATGTTTATCAAGCGGATAAAAGGTTTCTCGGCCCAGGAAGAAGTACTCAAATTTGGCTTCTCGGAGTGTGGAGTTCATCGTTGTGTATGCGCTGTTGTACCGGGCAGAGACTCGGCCATACTCGCTTGTCCAGAATTCATCTTCTGTTCCACTGAGAAATCCTTTTGTGATGGATGATAATTTGTCGCCCAGAGAGCTGGTGGCGGTCATGATGGACCTACGAAGCACACGCCTCGCCGAGATTCTCCAGACTAATACATTGACTGTTAAAGTGCAGGTGATGCCAACAAGAAGCAATTTCAAGACTTGGACGATTTTGTCGTCGTCAAAGTAGCCTCCCTGTACGCCCTCCTCTTTGGTGATTACGGAGATGATTGCGATCGATGCCAAGGTTGAGCCGACGTTAACAAGGGGGCTGTTGAGTCTCTGCTTTACCCAACCCACAAAGCCCAGTCCTCCTCCGATGCAGATAATGAGGATCAACACATGAGCAGCGGCAGTCAAGCCGAGTTGAGATCTCATTGCAATTGCAATTCCCATCGACAACATCGATATGACCTCCGCGTAAAACACAGCAACGACTGCTATAACAGTTGCCTCAAGCATAGAGCCAACGGTTCGTGCTGGGTGAAAGTAAACGGTAATGGTAGCAGAGACATGCTTTCCATCTCTGTTGCCAAGAAAGGCTGTCAAGGGTGGGAAAAAAGTACCCATGCTACCAAGTACGTAGGCAAGTGTACACTTGAGAACTCCATGGCCTTCTTCAGTATGTAGCCACAGCCATATCAAGATGAATGCAGTCTTGACGTTATGTGCGACAATGTGGACACGGTCACCAAAGGATTCAGCGGCCTCGAAGGATTGGTATTTCGGTTTCTTGTTGATATCGTCTGCAACTACTGCGTTGGTGGATGTACTTAACGAGAATTCTGACCTCGATCGTTCGCCGGTCCTGGGAATGATGAAGGTTCCGTTCTTCAATTTCTGCCCGAGAATCAGATATCTACCCTTCTCCCCGTCTTGCATGCAGAAAATTACAGAGCGAGTGATTTCGTACCGTTCGCTGGGAAGGCCGCTGTGTAGGCGGCCATGCCAGGTTGGATGAACCTGTGGTGGAGCTCATGGTTGGTTGTTTTGATGGTACTCGTGTCTGGAGTGGTGAGACGATTGCGAGGCGCGCTTCATTCTCCTAGTCTTAGAGCTCCATAACAGTGGCCCTGATCTCCAAAAGTCAGTCTTTTGAGAGGGATAGGCTGACACGGTGGTGATTTGTGATATTTCTCCTCCTGGGTGTATGAAGTAGAAAGGTCAGGGACAGGTGTTGTAGGTGTAAAAGTGAATATAATGGAAAGCAATGCAGCTTATTTACGGAGTATTATAGTCTTGAGAATAAGGATGACGCTGAGCATGCATGCACCCCCCGGGCAGCTAGTGTGGGTCTTCGATCAGCTATCGAGACGACCTCGTATTGGCTGTAAGCCTGTACCTCAAGGTACCTACAAAACTAACTTACTGGCGGGAGTAGTTTATTATCAACTACCTAGGTACCTATAAGGTTCCTAGGTACCTACAGGTTCGAGAGAAATGAGTGGTAGATGTTCCAAGCTCTTTGTTCAACGACATTTAACAAAGTTTTTATAGTTCTGTACATAGTATGACCCCAATTGGACAATTTAGAGGTCAGCTCTCGTGCTTTCTCTCCCACCAAGTTTTTCCTGAAGAATAACGTGCGAATATTGTCTGTTCCATCATTCAAAGAAATAGTCTAGATTTTTCCGCGACTTGCTCAACCATGGAAACACTCTTATAGAGATCTCTTAGCCTAAAGCCTAAGGTAGTGGGGCTGTATGCACACTTGCCGGCTGCGCCTGTTGCTCAAACGTGCCCGGGCTGGCAGGACAAGAATGAGATCTTGAGGGGAACAAGGGCCAAACAATCCCATCCAGCCACCCAAGCTCGTGGCTAAGCTAGGGGAGGAAATAAAACTCGGGACCTTAAGCCTAAATGACAAAAATATTTAGGTGATTTAGTATAAATTCAGGATCTGTTATCCTAAATTTAGGTCTCGCGTTTTCTTGCTCCCTAAGGTTAAGGTAGGCACTAGATATAGCCGCAGATCATCAGGAACGGGAAAATGGTTTTAGAGGCCTAGTACGCCCATGGCTGTAGCAGAAACTAAGCAGACAAACCGGCAACATCACTATCGCTTGTGTGTTTTTTGTTTCCTCGTGTAACTCGAAACTCGACCCTTTCACAATGGCCAATAGAGTTGGTCCCAGTCATTGATCCAATGGAATAGGCACGATCCGCATCCGCTCCTCGCACCGAAAACGTTCAACTCGACTAGTTGCAATGTCTCGTCTGTCTCGTCGTAAAACACATCGAACGACAGCCCTTGCTTTAAAAGCAGCTGATCGAGCCCGTCATCCGGATCCAGATCATGTAGGATTGATTTGTGAATCGTTTGGATCCTCTCCCATATTTGATCCACTACTCTTGTCTGATCTTCGTGCTCTTCACGGTCGAAGAACCATGGCTTGTGCCAGCAGTATTGACTAGCTGCGGAAATGGCTCCGGTCTTAGGTGCACAGTAGACTCGGTATTCCCTTTCGCTCCCCATACGTTTATTGAATGGAAGAAGAGTCAAGTCGACAGTCGGACTCCCTTCTTCAAGACTCTTTAATATTTCATTACGTGCTCGCTGTGATGTGATCAAGCGAAGAATTATGTCCGTTGGGGAGTGAAGGGACAGCCTACCCGGTACGGCTTGGCGACCATCTTTAGGTGAACAACGATCCAAACGCATAAAGAGACCTTCGGCGGGGAAATCGAGAGACGATAGATGCGGGATGATTTCTTCCTGGATGTCTTCTTGGTATGCTCGGTTGTGTTCACCAGTGATAATCGAGGTGCCCGATGCTGCTACAAGGAGTCTGGCCTTTGCTCGTGTAAGTTTTACAACTTGTGCAGCTTTTGCATCGAGGTTTCGTGTTTCGAGAACTAGGGGCAGCCATCGCTCGAAGGAGTAAGGTGCTTCTGACGGACGTGAAAGATGATTCGTGCTCTCCTGTGCTGGAATCTCCTCAACGGTATGAAAGCAGGTGTTGAACTTGGTAGGTGGTACATTCTGACAGTCTGATTCAACCTCTTCGTAGTTGGTTTGTGTGAGACGCATATTTTCCGTTGCATTTCCACCCATAGTCGATTGACCTAAAGCTGGAATAATCCTGCAGTGAAGAGTCTATTTATTTTATGTTTGAAGGAAAAACAGGTTCACTTGCGAGCTGAATTATAGACTCTGGTGTTACACCCGCTATCCAACGGCGGGACGCCACTTCGACAGACCAACCCACAGAACAAATCTAGCGTTATGAGCAGACTTTACCTCATATCTAAAATTGACGGCCAGGTTTCCAACGTGCATCTAAGCAGACCTTGTATTAATCTTATTATACTTGATCCATTCATCTGAAGCCCATCGTAAAGAACATGGATCTTCCTGAGCTCGACTTGCAAGGAGCAGCTATCCGCACTCCGGATTGTTGTTTAAGCCTTTCCTACAAATTATTCCGGAACCTAGTCAACGCAATCCCCAACACCACGCTTTCGTTGGACCATGCCAAACGTTCGAGAACCCCTTATCCAAGGCAAGGTGTTCTTGACATATGACTGACTAATAGTCTCTAGGGGAAACGCCAACTGTGCTTTCGATTGGAAGCGGATCCGGGCTACTGGAAGCTCTTTTCCTTGATTATATAAACTCACAACGCCAACGCAGTAGCTTTGGTCATGCTATGGTTAGCATTGAAGGGGTTGAAGTTCAGCAACTTGGTATGAGAGAGCATGTCAACAGCTATCTTCCAGAACAAGCCATACACACTGTTCGTGGTAGTTGGGATGTCACTTCGAGGCTGCAGGATTCAGATGTGACAGCTCTGCTGTTCGTCTATCCACGTCAACCTGCATTAATCTCGCAATATATAAAAGTCATCGCTGAGCAGGACCTAAAAGTCGAAGCCATTGTGTGGCTGGGGCCTATGGCCGACTGGGAGGTTTTTGAGCCTTGTTTCGACACCGGACATGAAAGCTGCCAATTTGTGGTTGTTGGGACGAAACATGGTAGCGAAGCTGGGCTTGAAGAGTATGAGGCGATGGCAGTGACGAGGAGAACAGACTGTAATTCTATGAAAGATGCTCATAAAGCCGGTTAATGAGAGATACTTTAGCCAGCAGAGTTTTTGGGCAAAAGTTGAGGGTGATAGCTACTACTCGTCACCATAGACTGATGGAAGAGAGTGGAACAGGCGATATACTGGATTATAGGGGCCCTTTGGTAGGTATACTATATCGATATATCGATATATTGGAAAGATCCATATCTCGATATGAAGGAGTACAGTGGCTGCGTTGATCATGCCTGCCTCAGTACCCAACTTAGTGTTGTTAAGCGGTTTGTTGCCCAAATGGTGCAATGGCATCTGATGCTAATAAAGAATTAATCAGATACCTTATGCTTGTTCAGATGTGACTGGCATCTCTACCTATCAATTGTGCTGCAATATAGGTACATGTATCCGAGACCTTCGGTAGGTGTAAGTCTTGGAACAGGTAAGGTAACCTAAGAGACTCTTAGCCCCGAATTCTCTCTGTCCCCACCTCAATAAGAGCGTCATCTCTGAGTCAAAGCACTCATTACCATTGTCAACTACACTGATCTCAATTTTTATCATCCATCAGAGAAAAGCACAAAGAGGGATATTCCAGTACCTCCATGTAATGGCATATAGTTCTCCATACCAACCTTCTTCTACTGTTCTTTAAGGTGCCTCAGGCTCAGTTCTATGCTACGCCGTTTGGTCTCGATCATGAATTCACCACATCCGAAACGATTCATACCACTGAAGAAGGGCAAGCATAGCTTTCCTGCCGACACCCCCAGACTTCGAGGAGTGGTCTTTGACATGGATGGCACCCTTTGGTAAGATCTGCACTCAGTCTCACTCTACTCTTATTTTATGGCTCGGAGGTTTCCCGCACATGACCTTGACTCACATATCTTGTACAAACGAATACTCGATGTATTCTTTGTTCCGCTATCTGATGTGGTTGAAACAAATAGAAGATGGTTCATCTTTGCATTTATACTATTCTCAACATGTTAAGAGGAGTTGGCGCAACGAATGCATCGCTAATCCGGTATATAGCGAGCCTCAAACATATATGTTCAAGGAAATGAGAGATGTTTTAGGAATTACAAAAACAACAGACATACTCGAGCACATCGATACTCTCCCGAAATCAGAACAAGGGACTGCCCTTGAGTCTATACGCAATATTGAGCGCGAAGCCATGAAGGCCCAGACCCCTCAACCAGGTCTGATGACTCTGATGGCGTACCTCGACGCCAATGCCATCCCCAAGGCGATATGCACCCGCAACTTCGATGTCCCTGTTCAAAACCTTATGGAGAAGTTTCTCGAAGGCTCTCGCTTTCATCCCATCGTGACGCGAGACTTCCGTCCACCCAAACCTGACCCTGCGGGTATCCTGCACATCGCTAAGAATTGGGGCTTACACGGCGAATCTGGCGAGGGTGACGCCAGCGGTCTTATCATGGTGGGCGACTCCATCGACGACATGACCGCAGGCAGAAAGGCTGGCGCGGCTACTGTATTGCTCGTGAATGATGTGAATCGAGCATTGGCTGAACATGCCCATACTGATCTGGTCATTACTGCGCTGGATGAGCTCGTTGATATCCTTGAACAAGGCTTCGTGGGGAGAGACGCCGGTCCGGAATAGCAAGAAGTCGACACGAGCCCTTGTCAGTTCACAGATGTTAATCACAACTTGTCACACCCCTTCGCCGGATTTTGATCTCACGGTGCCAACTCAACCACGAATTGATTTAATTTAGGTTTCCTACATGGGTCCGGTTTCTGTACATGATTCTCCTCCACACTAGACACAGCAGATAGACTCTCGGGTATCGAGATCAATAAATCCTCGCCTCCTCAAATCTAAACCAGGTCCTTGACTTTTGAAGAAGGTATATGAAGTGATTTAAATGTAGTGATCTAGCCAGAGACCACCGCAGGTTTCAAAACAGTACGCCGAGATATGCTAAATGATCTTCAGGGTTAGGCCGCTGTCCCAATATTTTCGGTAAGGTTGTCCCGGGAGATGCAGCTTCAGAGAACAATTCGAAAAACATAGCCTTAAGATACATTGTATCCAGGGTTAGGTGGTAAACCAAACGTTGCCTGTCTGCGGTTCTCCCTTCGTAGCTCATCGGGTGTCTCTTTTCGAGGTGGCGGAGGGGGAAGAGGCCCGCCTGGCGGTGCTGGTCGAACAGGTAAGCTAAAGGTAGCAGCGTTCGCGCTCACAGGACCAGCACTGTCAGGATAACCTGAAACCTTGGGAATAGAATTCGTGGTGACAACTCTGGGTCCAAGTCCGGGGTGAGCTGAAGCTGGTGTGCGTGAAGAAGGGTATCCGTTGCGAGGCGGTGATCGGCTCTGGCCAGAGCCATACTGATCACGAGGAGAGATAATACCAGCGCCGCCGATTGGGATCTCGCCAGAAGTGGGAGTGTGAGACCGTTCCTCGGGTTGAGCCGATGCCTGTGTCTGTTGGGACTGGGTGGGCGAGTCACTTGAGCGCAGAAGATCCTGGGTTGCAGGAGAGAGCTGAGGCGCTAGGTGGGATTTTCTATTATCACGCTCCATCATACCGACAGCCCACTCTCTAAGATCAACTGGCGTACGCTTGGCGGCTTGTACAAAGTGGTCACGGTCCTGACAACATTAGTACAGGTCAAATCAAACAAGATTGGAAATCTGTCTTACGAATAGCTCCTGGGGGGTTGGGCGACGTTCGGGCTCCTTGTAAAGACACTTCTGAATCATATCATCAAGAATGCTAGGGAAAGCATCGCTCTTTGGAAGCTTGGGGGCTGGTTCGTGAACAATCTGTTGAAGCAAATCCAGAATACCTGCGGGAGCGCAATCGCCATCTGAGAGTTGCTCACTGGCAGCAAAAGGAAATTTGCCAATCGCAAGTTCCATGATGCTCAGACCAAAACTCCAGACATCTGACTTGACGGTATACTTCTCACCCTGAATTCTTTCGGGTGCCATGTAAGTGGAAGTTCCGACAAAGGTGTCAGCGATAGAATTGACAAGCTCGCCAGAAACACCGAAATCGCAAAGCTTGATCGAACCCCTCGAGTTAACGAGAATATTGGATGGCTTAATATCACGATGCATGATGTGGTGCTTTGTGTAGAGGTATGTCAGACCACCAAGAGTTGCTTCTGCAATTTTACCCAGAACATCGACTCGGACGGGGCCAAAAACTCTCGAGACTCGATCAAGGGAACTGGTCTTGTGTCAGCTATCATACCGTGATGGGTGCGCCATATTGAACTGACCCCACATCCATATATTCCATACACATTATAACATCGTTGTTTGGGGTCAAGAAAGCACCGTAGAATGTCACGATGTAGTCAGAGTGGCAGCCGTGCATAATCTGGAGTTCTCGAACGATTCGCTTCCGTATTTCTCGCTTGGCCTCCACATGAATAACCTGCGGAATATGTTAACAGGAAACCCCTTGATCCCGTGGCAGAGAATACAGACCTTGCGAGCCATGACAGTTCCTGTTGTTAGGTGCTTCACTTTGCTGACTGTACCACCGTTACCAGATCCCAACTCCTTGAGAATTTCGAGATCCTCGGGTCTTAAGTCCAGCTTGTATTCAATACCGATCTCCAACTGTTCATCTTTACCTGCATCTTGGCTTCCGCTGTACTCATGATGGTTGGTTTCGGCGGTTGGTGGGGGTCGAGGGGCAGCCGCTTTGAGTGCAAGCCCTTTGACGTTCTTGCGCTTCATAGAGCGTGGAGCAAATGGGTCGGCCATTCTGGGAGTAGAGCGCGAAATTTAGCTCGGTTGATGAAAGAGGCTCGAAAACTTAAAGGCTCGCCGGGTGCTACAAAAGCCGAAGATTTAATCGGACTGGTCTTATCGTGTAGTTACTGACAACGGGTGGACGGCTTCCGATGTTTAGAACAGAGGAGTCACCGCACCAGGCCGCAAAGAATATCGATCCGGCCAAGCAGTCGTAAGAGCTGCTCGTGGTATCCAAGCTTGAATAGACGCAGTTCAGGTGAAGCGTCTTGTCCTTGCCTGCCGTCGAGATGATGCGAGCGCTGGCAGACGTTGATTTCGGGCCGTAGCGAGGAGCCTTGATTCTATCGCTAAGAATCAAGGACGTCGATGGCGATGATAAAAAAGGATAACACAGAGAAACCTTTCGACCCGAGTCGATCGTGGTTTATCAGGGGCGTCTATGCAAAGCGTCGCTGAAGATTGCGAATGGGGGATTTGTCCCGGTCTCTTTCACAGCTTCTGGCTGGTTAGGCGCGGACAGTGGAGGGCGGGGTCTAGCCGGCGACAACGTGACGGGAGTGGCTGGAGTTGCGCTCTGAGGGAGTTGGAGGCGCAACAAACCACAAAAGAGAGGCAGAGCTGGGCGGTAAGACGAAATGAGGGAAAGAGGGGGACGGGAGAATTTGGCGAGGAGATGTGATCACGACTTTTTAAAACCATGAAGAGTGTAAGGAGTTACAGCAACGGCCTGTCGGATTTGAAATTATGTACCTGAAATCTAGTGGGCCATTCATTCGCCATAAGGGGACACCATGGAGTACAGACACGGAGGCCAGCATCCATTGCCCATTAATACGGAGTAATTATTGTACGTCTCCCTACGAGGCGAGGCCTGAGCCTGAGTTCAACGTCCAGGAGGCGCCATGCCCTGTCTATCTGGGTACCTCATGTAGGAACCTAGGCTAGGCTGGGATGACTACTGGCCAAAAACTCGGAACTTGAGACACTTCACGCCTCGAGCTCCGTACAGTTATCGATTCATAATCATGATAAGATGGTGGTCGTCAGTTGTTGGTGATATCTTTAGTCCAAACTAATACAACATAATTCCCAACTCCGCTCAGCTGTTCTGAACCTGTAAAACATCTCTCAAATAATTTATATCAGTCGCAATATCAGTCGCCCTGGATAGGTACTATAGAAGTGCATAAAGCTCTAACATTGTATATAGTCCGCACGTAGCATATCCGACACCGGTCATAGGCAAACCTTCAGTATCTCACAAGAATTTGCAATGGCCTGATCTTAAGAAGAGAAAAGTGCCCAACCCATGGCGACATTTGTAAAAGAATTAAAAAGTGATTAAAATAGGGATGGGATAAAAAAGTAATCGAGGCATGAGAACAGACGATGGATCAGACACTGGGCGATTCAAACATGTTTAAACAACACTTGGGCCACTACGGATAGCCAGCACAGTACACTTAGGGGTAAAGATTGAATGGTATACATACGAACATGCCTGTATACCTAGTGGGTGGTAGAAGTACGTCAAAAGAAATATGAAAACGCTGTTAATGATAAAAAACTTTGCAATCAATCGAGCTGTATCCGAGTTCCTTACCTGAGAAACGGAGTAGTACCTACCTAGGTAAGATAGGTAGTAGTGGCGTTGGTGGTTACTGTTCAATCACCCGCTGGTCGGAAGCGGATTATCATGCCACCGCTATTGCATCTTTGCCAGGCGCGACAAGGCTGCACGTGTAGCTCTGCAGCGCATCGCCAAAAAATCCTAAATACCCAAAGCTTTCCAACAAAAGCACACATAATAATTCCCTTTTCTTGTCATCTTTTTTTGAATCTGCAGAGAAAAGGCCCGGGACTCCAATCACTCGTTCTTTCGGAGTTTTCTCGTATCACCGACAACTTCAGCAGACAAAGAAAGCTTTGTTGCCTGCTTGGCAGCATCGCAACTCGCCAAGATGAGCAACAGTATGCGCGACTTGATATCCGGCGAGGCCGAACTTGATGACGAGGAAGAGGACGAGTCCTTTGATGAAGGTGGTGATGAGCACAGACGAAAGGCTGCCGTGGAAGACTCCAGTGAGGAGGAGGAAGATGATGACGATGAGGAAGAGGCTCGCAAGGTCCGTATTGTCATAAGCTATGCGCAAAGACACGCTCCCTAACTCCTTAATTACAGGTCCGTGAAGGCTTTATTGTTGATGAGGATGAGGACGAGGAAGAAGGCGGCGAATCAGATGGCGATGTGCGTCCCGTTCACAAACGAAAGCGAAAACATCGCGATCGTGAAGAGGAGGCACAGCTTGATGAAGAAGATCTGGATCTCATCGGCGAGCAATTCGGCGAGCGTCCCAAGCCCCAAACACAGGTAAGTTTCCCCTGGCGCTACTTAAACCACCATGACCTAGAAGCAACCCCTGACTTCGTCTTTAGTCCAAGTTCAAGCGCCTCAAGCGTGGATACCGCGACGAAGAAAGGGGAAACCAACGCCGAGGCCTGGATGATATCTTCTCGGACGAAGATGAAGACGCAAGCGAGCAACGACCTTACGGCAGATCGTACCGCCAAGCCGACGAATTCGACGATTTCATCGAAGAGGATTTCCCTGAAGACCCTGAGGAATTAGAACAACAACGAGAAGATGCGGAGGTTGCTCGCCCCAGAGATCGCGTCATTGGAAATATCGCCGATACTGGTAATCTCGATAAGGATGCCTTGGACGATATGGAGGCCATCTTCGGTAATGGCGAAGACTACGATTGGGCGCTGCAAATGGAGGAGGAGGAGGAAGATCGTGAAAGAGAGGAACAGGCCATTGAGCTGAAGGACGTATTCGAGCCATCGCAACTTAAAGAGAAGCTCCTGACCGACGAAGATAACGAGATTCGTTTCACCGACGAGCCCGAGCGATTTCAACTCGACCGGAAAACCTTCAAGACTCTTCAGCTTACTGCAGAGCAATTTAGGGAGGAGGCAAGATGGATCACGAACCAGTTGTGGCCAAAGAAGGGTTTGGCGGCCGACCTCCAGATCCCATTCGGCAAAGCTGTTGGCAAGGTCCTCGAATTTTTCATTGTTGACGAAGTTGAGGTGCCTTATGTGTTCCAGCATCGCAAAGACTACCTACTTCACACCAGAAAGACACGGAATCCGAATCGTGATGACCCTGATGCGCCAGAGTACGTCATCAGCGCAGACAAGCTCTTGAATCAAGACGACCTTTGGAAGATCTTGGAGTTGGACATCAAGTTTCGTTCTTTTGTGGACAAGAGAAATGCACTCGAGAAGACCTTTGAAAATCTCAAAGGATTGGCAATTCACGACACAATTGTGGAGGAGATGATTCCAGAGGCGACGACCATGGAAGAACTTCAAGATTTGCAAGACTATTTGCAGTTCCAGTACGGTCCACAGCTCAAGGACCTCGCTGCTATGGCTGGAAACCTCTCGTTAACAAAACGGCCAGGCTCAAAGTCAAATTTGCTTGAACGAGTGCGCCAAGGCAAGGCCTATAGCTTCGTCCGTGCTTATGGAATCTCAGCAGATCAGCTTGCCAAGAACGCCTTACGACATGGAAAGAAGATCACTCCTGATGATGACGCTCAGTATCCCATGGACCTGGCTGACAGTTTGGTCGACGACAACTTCGACACAGGCGACCAAGTTATTAACGCAGCTCGACAGATGTATTCTGAAGAATTGTTTGCAAGCCCAAGGATGCGCAAACATTTTCGAAATTCGTACTACCAAGCTGCTGAGATCAGCTGTCGGCGAACTGAGAAGGGGCTACGTAGAATCGATGATTCTCACCCGTACTATGAGATTAAGTATTTGCAAAACCAGGCCATTGCTGATCTAGTCCACCAACCAGAGCTTTTCCTGAAGATGATGAAGGCTGAGGAGGAAGGCCTTGTCACTATCAAGCTTGATATGCCAGCTCGATATGATTTCCGGAGACAACTTTATCAGGAGTTCGAGTCTGAGAATTTCAGTGACCGGGCCGAGCAGTGGCGGGAAGAACGCAAGAAAGTACTTGACCTTGCATATCCCAAACTCGAAAGGATTATTGCAAAGAACGTCAAAGAAGTCATTCGGACTTTCTGCCAAGATGAGGTGCTCAAGATGTGTCGAGAAGAGTATGCAAAACGGCTCGATCAGGCGCCCTACAAACCGAAGGGCATGATACTGGGCACCACGCCTCGTGTCCTAGTTCTCTCTAATGGCATGGCCGATCCTGCCCGCGATCCCATCTGCTGGGCATGGGTTGAGGAAGATGGTCGTGTGATTGAGCAAGGAAAGCTTGGGAACCTTGCCAGAGATGAGCGCCAACGAGAAGAGTTCGAGGAGCTTGTCAAGCGTCGCCGACCTGATGTGATTGGCGTTAGCGGTTGGTCTGCTGAGACGAATAAGCTGGTACGTGACTTGGAGAGCCTTGTTAACGAGAAGGGTCTTATGGGCCCTGAGTTTGAGGACCCAGACACCAATGACTATCGAACAGAGCCACTGGAAGTTGTGGTGGTCAATGATGAGGTCGCTCGTTTGTACAAGGACAGCCCTCGTGCACTTGCTGAGCACCCAAGTCTAAATCCTGTGACGAGGTACTGTGTTGCTCTGGCGCGATATATGCAGAACCCTATGAAGGAATATGCTGCTCTCGGCAAAGACGTTGCCTCCATTTCTTACCACCCTTGCCAAAATCTTCTCCCACCCGATAAACTAGCCAAATACCTCGACTCCGCCATGGTTGACATGGTCAACCTCTGCGGTGTTGATATCAACGAGGCCATGAACGATTCCTATACCGCCAACCTTCTTCCTTACGTGTCTGGATTGGGTCCCCGCAAGGCAACAAGTGTCATCAAGGCCATCAACGCGAATGGCGGTGCTGTGGGTACAAGGGATGAACTTGTGGGTGATCCAGATAGTGGCAAGCTGCCTGTCGTTGGCCCCAGAGTTTGGAACAACTGCGCCAGCTTTCTGTTCATCGAATACGAGGCTACAAACCCTGCTTCGGACCCTCTAGACAACACACGAGTTCACCCTGAAGATTACGAGCTCGGACGTAAAATGGCTGCCGATGCTCTTGAGCTTGATGAAGAGGACGTCAAAGCCGAAACTGACGAGAATGGGCCCGGGGCGATCGTCCGCAAGCTGTTCAAGCAGGATGAACAAGACAAGGTCAACGAGCTCGTCCTGGAAGAGTATGCAGAGCAATTGGAGAGAAACTACAGCCAGCGCAAGCGAGCTACGTTGGAAACAATTCGTGCCGAACTCCAGGCGCCCTATGAAGAACTTCGACGGAATTTTGCTCTCTTGTCAGCATCCGAGATCTTCACCATGTTTACGGGTGAGACCAAGCAGACTCTATGCGAAGGCATGATTGTACCCATCAATGTGCGGGTTGTGAAGGATGACTTCGCCATTGTTAAGCTTGACTGCGGTATCGAAGGCCGTATTGAGGGTCATGAAATCAACCATCGTTCGTCCATTAAGGATGCCCTGGCCTCGGGACAAACGACGCAGGCAAAGATTTTGGACATCAATTATAAAGACTTTATGGCTAAGCTGTCGATGCGGGATGAAACTCTACGTATTCCGTACAAGCGCCCAATCAACCTCGGCCGAGATGGGTGGGACTACGCCCTTGAAGCAGCAGACAAAGAGGAATTGCGAGAAAAGGACAAGACCACGGGACGAACCCAGCGTGTTGTCAAGCACCCCAATTTCAAACCGTTCAATGGCCTGCAAGCAGAAGAATATCTGGGTTCGCAACCCAACGGTGAGGTTATCATTCGACCCTCATCCAAGGGCAACGATCATCTGGCAGTGACCTGGAAGGTCGCGGATGGTGTTTACCAACACATTGACGTCCTTGAGATGCAGAAAGAAACAGAATTCTCGGTCGGCAAGCTGCTGCGCGTTGGCGGCAAATATACGTATACTGACCTGGACGAGCTGATCGTGGAGCACGTCAAAGCCATGGCGCGTAAAGTTGAAGAACTGATGCGACACGATAAGTATCAGAACCGATCCCGGGGAGAGACGGGTAAGTTCCCACACAGCCTGGTGCTCACAGACACAAGATATGATGCTAACGAAAGATGTAGAAAAATGGCTCACGACGTACATCGACGCCAATCCCAACCGATCGGCTTACGCGTTCTGCATTGACACGAAGCATCCCGGCTACTTTTGGTTGTGCTTCAAGGCCAGTAGGTCAGCCAGGGTGATTGCATTGCCGGTGCGCGCGATTCCACAAGGGTTTGAGCTCAAGGGGTATCAATATCCTGACATGCGAGCGCTGTGCAACGGATTCAAGCTGCGTTATCAGAATGAATTCTCCAAGATGGGTCACCGGTAGGAAAAGGTGGTCTATTCTTGTAATATGCATAGGTGATATGCTGAGAGGGGGATGGGGGGCAGAAATGTATCTGTTTGATTACGCAGAATGAGCATTCTCTAGGACGAGGATGACGCTGCAGTTGTATCATTGAGGCGCAAGTCGACGAGAATTTTTTTTATAAAATTAGCAAAGGGGTTTGATTAGATGTGGTCTCGATACGGCGAAGATAGGGGGGAAACAGCAATTAAGAGAACCCAATTTGACGCACACTTAATGAGTCTCAATAGCTAAGCAACATAGCCGTATGAGATAACATGGGCTTCAATGTTAACTGATAGGTAGCGAATGATCTACCTAGCACTCTGTATAGGCATTGGATCCATGATAACCCCATTGCCGTGAGTGAGAGAAATCCTGGTGGAGTAGGTACCCAGACAGGCTACTTGATAGAACTATCTTGCTTGGCCACGCCAACAAAGAGATAATAATATGTATACCTAGGATTTGTCCTAGTTGTTCAAGGACACCTCGTTCCGGCTTAGTCTCAAGGGCGGTACGAGGAGAGAAGACTCCCGGCCCCGTACACTTATGGACTTCTTGCGAACTTGACCAGCCCTAGGCTACATAGTAATGTCAGATTTATCTAATATACATTCTTATAACCTTTCTCTCTCATATTGTTGGTACACAGAGCTGGTCATCGCTCCTTTGTCACCCCAGTGGTTCTTGATGGCCTGAGCTGTGAAGCTGGCCGTGTCTGGCAATACGGCAATAAGATGGAGCAGTGGGGAAGGTCACAAGACCTCAAACTTATTAGGCGGTGTTTCTAGAATCGAGAGGATCCTATTCAGGGTTTCCATTCGGGTCACGAGCAGCAAGCATGTCATGAGTAGCGAGCAATATGGATATCGAAGCCCTCAAGTATGCTGAAAACGGATTCAAGTCACCGATGAGTGTGGAGAAGGGCTCCGCGATTGGCGGGTTTCGGTGATAGCTACCAGTATGTATACCTACAAAATGGGCCGATAAGGAGGGGGTCATGTGCTCTTCAGCTTCATGTTGGCACTGAGTCAGTCCTTGTTAAGATCCATTGATCGCTGGGGGCTGAGTCGAGCAGACACGAGGTCGGGGCGGTATCGGAGATGGTAAAGTTAGACCTGGAATACCATTTCCCCTAAGCCTGATTTTTTGAGATTCATGATTCCTCCAGGGATGAACGTATAATTAATATTCTTTCAGCCATATATTGTGGGGCCGAGTTCAACGTAAGAAGTACAGAGTATGTATCAATAATTGTTTGACACTCATGGCTCCCAGGCTCCCTATTGTGTGATTGTATCTGTGCGTGAACCATAGGTAGTTATCCAAAGGCGGAGTATCGTAGCACATATCTTGCAGTCAAAGGTTTCCTTGTGCCATTTCCCCTGTTCCAATGGGCTTTCCTTGCCCATCGATACAAGCCATTACCATCTACTGCGGTTGGCATATCACTTAGAGCCGCCGGTACCTGCGTGTCTTACCGGCTTACCCCAGATCTGGTCCCATAATTATAAGCGGGACTGTCACTCATGACTTTGTGGGGTGCCGTCAGCCTCTGTGCCACCTGCAGCCAAAAGCCAAGGAAGAGTCAAAGACTAATAAGACCTGTACTGATTGTAGAACCATGCACTGGACAGTGAGGTCAGCCCCATGCCAAAGAGTTGTTACACATCAAGGACGGTGATAATTAAGTCTGCACCATACGGAATGGAGGTTCAAAGTTCACGAATCCAGGGACCTTGCACTTCAGCATCAGTATTACTTGTAGTGTCTGTGGAAACCCAATGGTCAAAGGCACTGGAGCATGACATGGCCCCTCTCTACCTCAGGAGGTTAGAGGAGGCCAGGGGCTGAATTCAATTCCACTCATTGATCTGGAGAGATGACACAGAGAGCGATGTCATGATGGAATTGAACAGGTATGTACTTTCCACGTCTATCTCATTCAGTTGAAGTCTCACTTGAAATCAGACAGTTTGCCTACCAGTCTACTTGGTTCTTACAAATGGAATGCTGGAAGATGGCTCCCGCAGTAGGTACCTACTAAGCTGGTTGTAACGTGCTTTAAGCTGTACCCTACTCCATAGCACGTTAAACCGTAGCTTCCATGGTAGGGTATTGTTGGACCAGAAAGTTCGGCCAGCGGCTGCTTGCGCATACTTGTAGGTGGTCACGCGATAGGCTGTCGGGATGGGACATGCGAGGTCCACTTATTGGTACCTTATTCATCAGCACAGCAGATGAGTCGGAGGTGGAGAGGTGGGTCCCTGCACTGGGTGAATCTGCACGCCTGGTCTTTCCATGATGGACGGACCATGATGAGGCAAGGTCAATCAAGTCAGTCCATGAGCTAGGCCCCTCCGCCTCTCGTCTTTGCTCTCCGTGATTCGCAATTGTCCAATTGAAAGCTTGTCATCCGCTGGGAAGCTGCCGTAGCCTCCCCTCATGTAAAATGGTGCTAGGTAGGCGGGAAGGAGCATCGGACTGCAATGAGCTGATTGGATACAAGATGATGCCATCACGCATCGTCCCTCGCGTGACTCTCGGGATATAAAGGCAAGACCCCCTTACAAGCAAACAGGTTCCTACATTACAGATAAATTCTTTTGCCGTCTTGAATATCACTTCTACACACTCAAGGATCCTGCTATCACAACCCATCTTTCTCTTACGCAATATTTCACCCATAAATAACCATCCGCTCATCCAAAGTCAACTGAGTCCTTGACAACCTACCTGCTCCGAAATTCAACACCACCTCTTTCAATTTCACGCCAACTCACGCATCCTAACTCGATCTCGTGCTATAGAATCGCCCGGTGCCACTTCTAAAATATTTTCGCTGCTCAAAAGTGAGTTCCTCAACTCCTTCACAGTCTTGTCGTTCCTCTCCTACGTACTCTTCCTGTCCCCCCCCCCTTCCTCCGTATAGCGACTTATATACACGGAGTACTTGGGCACCCCGCACCTGGCGTAGCTTAGGTACCAGTAGACTCCAGAGGAGGCATGCTCATGTTCACTGGCGAGTGCCGTTGGTGACGTTTGGCCCGCCGTCCAATCCGTTTAAAAGCAGATGAGCTCCCCTTCCAATTCTCGCGTCCCTCAACCCCTCCTTCCATCATTCATCATCCTGATCATCAGTTTACATCTTTCATCTCGCATACCATCACAATTTCACCTCTTCTTCATATCACCTTGACATACAATCCAAAAGTCAGCCTATGACCACTTCTTTGTCATGCCATGGTACTAACAGGTACTGCTCACAGTGACCCGATCTCACAAGGCCAACGACCGTGACCACAAGGGTATTGCTGAGGGAACCGCACTCCCCATGGAAAATGTCCCTCGTTTCTTTGGCAAGAACGGTTTTGCCGATGTCGACCCAAAGAAGGTGAAGAAAGACGGCTCTGGTCGAGGCAACTGGTATGTTAGCCCAATGCAACCCATGTCGCCGTCTCCACATTTCACTTACACGACCTGCAGGGGAACCGTCAACGACGACATCGCTGACGAACAATTCACCTTCACAAACACTAGACGCCGCTCCAACAGCAGCAGCTTCTCTCATCACGTGAGCGACTTCAAGACCAAGTTTGAGGTCAACGAACCCGAGCCGGTCTTCGAGGAGTCACTTCACGGCCCCGAGGAAGAAGATCACGAGGATCTCTCGAAGACCGACTCTTCCGAGAGCGGTCGGTCCTCATCCTAATCAGATCATCGAGTCCTTGCCAAGAGATTGATAGTCCCTGCTTGCTGTCATACATACGATGGCAGAGGCATCTTTGAGGGTTCACATGTATTGGAATTGCGACGCGAGCTTGATCTTTGCTTTACAACTACGAAACGACACGAGACTAAACGAACGAAATAACAGAAACCAAAATGCCTTGTGGTGGGGCCACCGGATGAAATGCCTGGGGAATATGGAAAGGGATACCGGCGGAATTGTTGAACCTGTCGTGACTTACTCATATCTCTATGTGGATCATGCATGGTTTATGACCGCCTGCGAAAGTACTCTTTCCAGCGGAACAATGTATTACTGTATAACTATCTTAACTTTCGCACCAAAGCGAACAACAAGTTTGTTCATAGCCGAAATCAGGCATAGCTAATATTATCAGATGCCTTTTCAGTTTGAACAGCTTATAAGTTACGGGAAGAGGGTTACCACGCGTTCAACTCCTACATAAAATTATGCTAAAATATCAGGCTTTTATTTAATCAAGGAGCCCTTAAAACCCTCAGATTGATTGTGCAGTGTCGGTCACCACTTTGTTAATCGATTATCAGGTTTATTTATGGCAATGCCATGAAAGCAAAACACTCAGTGCCGCCTAGTGCTCGAGCGTGCTGACTTCTACGCAGGGTTAAGTTATGGTACAACTCACTCGATTCGGTGATTATTAGGACGAGATCCTCCTTCCTTATGGCTGTAAATATCAAGAAAGCCTCGAACGTAGGAACGGCCGGGCTTTTGATCCTGCATATATTTGTAACATAAATTCGGTTTGGTGGCATTGACGTCTTTGTCCCTACATCTGCTGCACTTTGCTTGCCGTTCTTTGGTGGAGTGCGACTCCGTCACCATCCCGATTGATTCACACGCGTGGAAGCTATCCCTGCACGTTCCACTACTAAGCTCAGCCACCAAGGCTGATCGAATAGGCCGGATAAGGCTACTTCATGGTCCGTGCTTACTCTGCTTGCTCATAATTCTGCGAAAGTTTGTGGCGGCAAGGCTGTGATCGCAATTGTAACTCAGTTATCTACCTTACCATATCTGCCTGTACAAAATTACGATTTCCAGAATACTGTTCCTGAGGCGGAAAGTTCCAGAGAACATATCATATATACAACACCTTATCCTCTTCTCAATTGATTCACCATTTTCAGTCGGCCTAGATTCACGAAGCGCACCGCGACACATAATTCAAGATGCCCATTCCTCCAGCGTACCACGAATCCCTTCCTTGTAAGTGTCATGGTCTCTGAGTCCCCCTTACTCATTCCTTTGCTAATTGACCTCTAGATGTTGACCAGGAACCGACTACCGAAGCTCTGGCCGCAGCCCGTGACCTAATCGCCGCCGAAGCATCTTCTCAACCTCCCCTGCCGACTTCCAATCCGGAGCCCTCCTTCACGCCCGCCATGATAGCCGAGCTTGAGCGCGTCTCCAAATCCACGCCCCTTGCACCGCTCGATTTAAGCCGTTACGAGGCTCCTTCTCCCAGCGCCCCTCCAGCGACCGCCCTGCCCGCTGCCGCCATCGCACATAGCTACCTCTCCTCACGTCTCACAAACCTCGAGCTTCTAGAGAAGTGGGGAAAGAACGCTTGGCTTTTAGGGAACCATGGGCTGGAGGCAGAGCTCCAGGCATTGGAGCGTGAATTTGCTGCTGTTAAGCGTGAAATCGATATAGTGAACCTAGAGAGGCAGAAGAGGCAGAACGCTGTAGGGGCTGAGATCAAGACACTGGATGATACTTGGCGCACTGGCGTCGGTCGGGTGCTAGAAACTGAAGTTGCGGTTGAACAACTTCGGAGGAAGATTCGGGAGGAGCTCGCGCGGAGGGCCACAGACGGTCAGGAGCAGTAACTAGTACCTAGGTACACTTACCATGGGATACATGGAGGCGGACTGATCGATTTGTAGGATTTTTCTCATCAACTCAGGTGTTTTGATACCAACATTGTCTTTTCAATAGAGTCTTGAATAAAGGAAGCCACGCATACTAAAGTCTCACAGAATTTCCCTAATTTAACAGATTGCTCGTCAATGGCTACTTCCAATCTCAGGCTCGTTGCGTTCTACTGTTCATGGTGTGGAGAGATATAGCATAATGATATTGATATCAACCAAGGTCTCTGATCACTAGCAATACTTGTCTCAGGGAAGTGAAGGTGGTAGAAAACCTCACAAAACGCCATGTCAAAGTCAACTCCTCCGTCGTCCATTTCTCAATCCAACTCGAGGCGCATCGCCATCAACATTTGCACCCAACCAGCACAAGGCGAACCCAACAGCATTACTAAGACCAGTGACTGAGATTACCGGCGTGTCCAACAAACCTCAGTTTCATGCTTTCATATATCTTCCCTTTTGACTTAGCCGGTGTGGAGAGGATCCATCTCTTCGACACCGGTTGCAACACCCTGATACTTGGTCCTTCGTAAGATGCCCTCTACAGGACCCAAAAGGCGCTGGAAAGCGTTCTTGCCCAGGCTGCCAACCTTGACTGGAGACGTAGCAACGATACTAGCTGCTCGCGGGGCGTCATTAAGCAGGGCAAGCTCGCCGAAGTAATCGCCCTTCTTGTAATGGCGAACCTTGTTATCAGGCTGTCCAATGTAAGCATCTGCCTCACCACTCTCCAGAAGGTAGAATGCGTGGCCGGGGTCTCCTTCGTTGATGATGACCTCGCCTGCCGCAAACTTCTTTGTTTCAAGGGCATCGGCAATTTTGGAGCGCTCGTATGGGTTCAAGCTTGCAAGAAGTGGAACTTCCTCGAGGAAGCTCTCATACATGCGCCTCCGAGCGAAGGTCGACTCCATAAGAATACGGCGGAAGGTAACACGATCGAGTGCCCATACAGTGCAACCGGACTCAGCTGAGACCACTGTCGCAGCTCGAGGCGCATTGTACATCAGTGCCAGTTCTCCGAACGAACCACCAGCCTGAATGTTGCCGACTTGGTTACCCATGCCATCCGGACCGGGTTGAAGCGAACCACTAGGATTGACATATACGTCGAAAGATCCCTTCTCGACGACATAAAAATAATCCCCCGCATCACCCTGGCTAATAACCTACAACATCTTGTCAGACTTTCGATTCAACGTCGGGTATACGCTACTCACCTTGATACCTTTAGCTGGTATCGGCTTTTCAACAAGAGCACCGAGGATCTGGGCGCTCTGTTCATCCTCGAGATGACTGAAAAGAAAGTTCCCTTCAATAGCACGTTTAAGACGCTCAAGCTGGTCCGCAGACTTCTCGTGAAAAGGTGGTGACCAATTGTCATATGAATCAGCACTTGGCTTCAGAGATTCGGCAGAGACTGATGTTCGGCGACCAAAATTGTACTGAGCAGGGTAGCTATCGGGGTTTGGGAGGTTACGCGATGGAGGTGCCTCAGATGAAGAGTCACCCCCAAAGCCACCACCGAAAGGGCCAGAGAACATGGAAGCAGAGTTTGGTGAAGCCCCAAATCGAGGGTTTGTAGGAGATGTGATGGTATCGTTCTCATCTTCTTCGGCAACAGCATGAATGGCGTTGTTCGTCCTCTTTCCCCTGTCTGTCCCAAAAGGGTTGCTGTTCTCCCCAAAGGGGCTGGAAAAGGGCCCAGACATGATTTAGAGTTGGAACAAAGTTTGGTTTCTTCAGATGTGTTATAAAGCTATCGACAAATAGCCAGAGAATCGATCCCTGCGAATATTGAAGGTCAAAGCAGGTGAGGGGTTTCGCGGGGCGAATGAGGAGAGGTTACTCGTCGTCAATTGTCTATTTTCGCGTTTCGTTAGCTTCTCAGTTTTGAAAATGTTTGCAATAGAAAATACATTGAGTAATGGGCGAAGGTCGTCAAAGGTCAATGATTGGAAACAAGAGTGAACAAGAGATGTGCGAAAGAAATGAAGAGATAATAGTAAGTGGCAACGTGGTGTTGCACAGGAATGGTGTTCTGACTTACAGCTACTGAGGCGCTCTTATAGCCAAATCAGCAAATGGACAGGCTTGTAGGAGTGTCAGAGAGAGCTGCAGCTGAAGCTTGGAACAAACATCGATGGCATCTGGACGACAAGGGATGTTGCGTACAGGAAAAGTCCCGGGGCAATGCGCTAGAGGTGAAGCTGGACGTGGGCTGCAATCCACGCTTGTAAAGTGACGTGTTGTGGCGGGGCCCATATCAAGACCCTGGTGCATAGCCCATGCACAGATCAAAGAACTGAAGCTATGGGGGACAAGGTGAAGGGGATGGTGAAACGTTGAAAGGAACTCGGATTGAGGGATGGGTGCAACAGCAGAGCTTGGGGATCGATTTCTCTGTGTAGAGCCGGCCATCCTCAACGATTTCTCGTTGAAAGGAGTACCCAGACAGCTCTAAGCGCACAGCTTTTGTAACCAAACTTCCATTGCAAACGGGAAAGGGTAGGACAGGAAGAAACAGGGCTATCACTCACGCTGAATCCTGGTAACTAGACCCTTTCAACCTGAGATATGATCAAGCAGGATGACGATATCCTGTAGGGCTCTCTATAGATCAAGGGGTGAACCAGGCGCGGGACAGGGGTCCAATTCTTGATATAATAAGAGACCGGAGAAAATCAAAAGGCGACAGAAATCTCGTGAATGAAGGTCGATGTCGAGCACCTTTGGAGGTTCACAATGTCGTAATGTTGAGAGGAATGATGAAGGGGCTGGGAAGAGTTGATGAGCAAGGTGAGTGGGGTTCTGTTGTTCCAATCCCCGCCTCGTCGTCAAGGAGACTGATGGCGATGGAGGAGGTTGAAGATATAAAGGATAAAGAAGAGCTTAGCAGATGCGGGTGTGAGAAATCGAGCTATGAAAGGAACGGCAACGCGAGGCAGGATGACCGAGTTCAGGAAAAGATGGATAAAGTCAGGTGGACAAGGACAGACAACAGATGAGTTATTGTCTGCTGTCGTAGCGTGGGCATGTAAAGTAGGTATGGTACTTCCTTAGGTTTAGGTAAGGTAGGTAGGTATTTTGCGGCTGGTAAGGTAGGGCAGATAGATCCCAGCACAGAGAGGAGCTTCTCTGGTCCAAGCCAAAGACCTGACCAACGGAATGGGGAGAAGTGGGGATGATTGGGAGCTGGGAGATGCTTGCCGTCACAGAAGGTTTCTAGAAGGTTGTGCACGGACCTGTCAAGGGCTCGGGCTTCTCGGGCGCTTGTTCTACAGACACTTCTGCTGCTCTTCGGTACAGCTCCCGAACTGGGAACAATCCAAGCTACCTCTTTCAATGAAAGGATTGGTTGGACTGTGTAGATGTTGTCTCACTGTACGTACGTGCCCGAGTCTCTAAGGCAGGCACCTGTGAACTATCATGACATCGCCGAGAATCTTTTTCTTGGAGTGGATCTACAGGTGTGACTGATTACATCCATCATGCTTTCCCTCTTCTTGACACCTCAATGATCTACAAGCCTGCCTGCCCAAGGTACCTTAGGTAGGCACCAACCGAAGAGACGAAGCGCAAATCCAGTAGCTTTCTCCAAAACTAAGTACTACCAAATGGGAACGGATGATTTATGTTGCCCTTTGTCAGTGCTCGCACTATGATGATTTTTGAGACTCGTTGGCTGCGCCAGATTGTATTTGTTATCTCAATTTCATTTCTTTTTCTTTTTCTATTTCTTTTTCTCTTTCTCCGCAAGCTCAGAAGCTGGTTTCCTGGCTTTGGTGTTAGTTAGCAAACTGAGACGGCTTCTGAGCTGAAACATTTATGTCC
>JABSTL010000047.1:0-60630 GCA_013759095.1 Fusarium sp. NRRL 29148
GTGATAAGATAAGATACGATAACAATTCCCGTTTCGGTCTTAGAAGCGTAAGATGCTGAGGTTGATTGACCTCGTACTCCGTAATAAAAGCCAAATCTCCAAGTGATGCTCAGGAATATACTTCCCACCTCTCGATCTCTTGGCTGAACCCCGTGACAGAAGTGCTTTGACCATTCCTTGTTTTGTTTGTGTCAAGCTTCTCGCCTGTTGGATAAGGTGATAAGATAAGATACGATAAGACATGGCGCGACAAGGCCGCGTCGCGCTTCAGGCATGGTCCAAAAATGCTTCCTATTGGTTTATGCAAACACGTCCTCTGGGGGCGTAGATCCAAGGAATGGCTCGAGCAGATAAGGGAGGCCTCTACTCTGTACTGTCACTCATTCGACCGTCAGAAAGCGCAATAAGTGATAAGCAGTCACTTAGGAGAATGGCACTAATTACCAGGGTCTTGGTAGGGCTGTGCATCCTCGACTGTTGATGAAGTGCCGAGTGACAAACCTTCGAGTCTGTATGACCACAGTAAATAATCTTATTTTGATACTAGACTCTATGGAATTTGTTCGTGAATGAGAATGGCATTTCTATTTATTGCCTGTCGATTGCTGCGAATCGTCGTCTGACTTACTGGATTCGGTGACCATTTCGACGCTACCAGGCGAGCATCACAGGAATCGGCAAACCTGATCATTGGTCCAACGCCAACACTGTGAATGCTCAGCCGTACTGTAGAGAGCGCCTAAGTCGATTGGAAGCATGTCGATAGACTTACTGATTTTGGCATTTCAATAGATATTGATGATACTGAGTCTTCATTTACATATATATATGTCTGAATCTTGGCTATTTTCTTGGTGATGATAGATTATTTCATTTTACTCCTCACTCAGACCATTTATAAACATAAACGCATTATGGGCATTCTAAGAGACACGACCGGCTCCGCAGTAGAAGCTGCAGCAGAGAGTAGTCAGAAAAGAAAGTCCATTTATAATTCAAGACAAATGCCACCAGCACGACGAAATCTGTCGCCTTATGATGCGTGTCCATCGTCATCTCAAGCAGGGCAGCCACACACAAGGCAAAATTATAACCAGAAGCCGAAGGATCAGTCATTTGAGACAGAGACTTTCCCTGCTCGAGATGGCTTCAACAGCCAACAACAGCCTGGATCTCGTTGTAGCGACGAACCGCCCTCATATTCCCCGCACGCCTACGATGCACCCTCGAGCAGTCGACCTAGAAGCAGCCAGATGCCGTCACGGCTCAATATCTATCAGCAGCCGTCATATAGCTACTCGTCCCCTGAAAACATGGCTTCGAACACACGGTTCCCCTTTGACCAACCTTCGTTCCAAAACAGCGGCTTTCGACCGCTTATCCTCCCCCAGATTGCTTTTGGAGAAGGAGAGCCTTTCTTACGAGGATACAGTTCGGAGATGAACAGATATGGGATCTCACGGGATCGATTCCTTCAGGTGGTGGATGAGATCAACGTAGCCCGTACGCCCAACCCTGAAGCAAAACTATTCCAAATAGGTGCTGGCATTGCTGGGTGGTTCGTGTAAGTTAACTTCATCCAATTTCTGCGGCTTATGAGGGCTGACAACTTTCTCTATTAGACCTGGCGTTGTCAGCATTGGGCTTATCGTAGGCCAAGTCGGCGTTGGTGTTGCCACAGCGTTCGGCCATGCATCGATCGTTTCCAAGGCAGTATCGAAAGCCAATATGGAGCTATTCGCCTCCAATGGACTCGAGATATGGTAAGTATTTCTTATAGTCAAGAAACCTATACCAACGAAGCTCTAGTATTATTAAGACCCAAGACCTTGACACGGAACTGGGCATCTACTCCAATGGAATGCGAGACGTGCCGTATAACACGTCACCAGTTGATAGACTGGGAATTTATGGACCTCGAATCGCCTTTGTGAATGAGATCCTACCAGATCGATCAGACATAGGACGACAAGACCCTCTTGCTAAGGCAGGCCAAGCACTTAACAAAAGGTCAAACAAGAGGAAGGCCCAAGACGCACAGGAGAAGTTAGACAAAGGCGAAAGGAAAGATAAAGGTAAAAGACGACTCTTCAAGTCATATGATGACATCGAATGGGTGAGTAACTATTAAGGCTGTGATATGTCAAGGGGATTACTGACCTTTTCTTTTAGCTTGTGGTGAAGCTGGCACCTATGAGCACTGAGCAAGTTTATTGAGTGTGCGAAACGAATGGCGGTAGGATGCGATTGCTGGAAGTTGCATTTTGAAGTTAACTGCACGTTTGATTAGAATAGAGTTAGACTCCCAAGACTATTTCGCAAGAGTTTCGTATTTTGAACTACAGTGACATGAATCCTGTGAGGATCTTTTATGATTGAGGGAGGAAATTTCGTAGCAGAGAACAGTGTATGTGTTTCGGGAACTTGGCATTACATGTTGCTGTTATAAGCGATGGAACAGTATAGAATCGCATTAGCATGAAGAGTCTACAAAGAGGGATGTTTCTCTTGCCTCCTAAGGACCCTTCTTGACAAGAACAAAGCCTCAACTCAATCATTGATTTACGTATTATAGCAGACTTTAGCCAATGCTTAACACTATGCAATTATCATCATAGCCGTTTTTGTCGGTGCCATCTAGGTTGCCACCGTCCCTGATATCACAATCCGTAAGCTCGCCAGCTACTTAACCCAGGCCATGTATGGTTCACTTACTGACCTAGAAGTTTCTGATATGGAGCTTACCAAGAGAGTTTGTACCGGAGATCAGTTCAATCAGTGTACTCGTAACTGCCTACTAGAACTGGCGGAGGTCATGCTGGATATCTCATTGATACGTAACAATTGGTTGACTATTGTAAGGCATAAGCTGATACTACTTTCCATCATCATGATGTTGCGTTGCGGCAGGCCGCTGCTAAGCATTTTGCTATAAACCTGAGTATCTGGGTGACATGAAGTGGCTCGGGAGCTAGGAGAGACAGGGGGAATGATCTTGCATGTATCAAACTACGGCCAATAGTCTTGACGCATCACAAGATGCTAAGAAAAGATATTGATTTCATGTTTTATTGGCGTCACATGTGTGCACTCCGTAATGATTTGGCACAGTGATTCTGTTGGTTGTTACAGTTATGATTGACATAAGAAATCCGCTTGCCAGGCAGTACCCTCCTGAAATGCATCTTGTCGCTCATTTGATTCGTCACGGCGTATAATGACATACGGCTGTGCAGAGGCGATGAGGCCGACCGGTTATCTCAGCCGTTCAATGTGTTGAATTAAGCTAACGAATGCGAACCTGAGCTAGGTAATGCGAATATCACGTCGAAACAGGTGCCGGAAATAGTAGGCTTTCCGATACGGCGGGACTTTCGGCTAGTAAGCTGACGGTCCGCAGTAGACAATCGCCCCATGCCGCCATACCTGTATGATGACAGGAAAAGAAAGCTCTTGAAGTGCCTCTATAACGTTAAGGATTAAGATTGTGTATAAATCAGTCGAAAAGCTGCATGATAGAATTTCCTTACCTCTGTATCAAACCCTGCTCTTCATCAAATACCTATACATTTTTCCAATACGCCAAACTATCAGCATGAAATTGAACAACGCCGCCTTACTTGTCTTCCTGACAACCCTCCAATCCGTATGTCCAGTATTTATTGAAGATGAAACATATACTAATGATACTGTTCAACAGTCCTTTGCAAATGCACTTCCATCCGAACTAAACTTACGCCGCAGGCACAATTCGAAGAATGTCACCCAGCTGCAGATCATCCCGGACGTTGACTTCAACTTCGACGTCATGGAGACCTTGGCCACAGCTCCCTACCAGGGAGCAGACATCGGAGAGATCCTAGTCGCTGCAAGTCAGATCAAGACAGGAGATTTCGAAAGCTACTACAAAGCATACTACGACCTTGCGACTCGTGTTCACAATCAAGCAAAGGCAATCGACTGCGAGAAACATCCTGTTTCTGCGCGAAATGCATTCTTCAGGGCCTCGACCTATTATCGCTCTGCTGATTCATTCTTGCACGGAAACTGGAGCGATCCTAGAATCATGTCACTCTGGAAGCAGCAGGCAGACGCCTTCGACAAAGCAATGCAGCTCCTGCCCATTCCTGGCCAGCGCGTTGAGCTGCAGGCTGACAACTTTACTATCCCTGCTATCTTCTTCAAGACGGACAAACCTGGCCGTCGTCCTACTGTCATCCTGGGTAACGGATATGATCTCTCCATGGAAGACCTGTATCATATCATGGGTGAGGCTTTGCTGCAGCGAGGAATGAATGCTATCGTGTATGAGGGACCAGGCCAGCCAACTGTCCGTCGGTACCAGGATCTTGGCTTCATCCCTGAGTGGGAAAGAGTCGTCACACCGATTGTTGATTATGCACTTTCTCGAAAGGATGTCGACGGCAGCAGACTTGCGCTAATGGGATTCTCGTTTGGAGGACTCCTTGCGCCTCGTGCCGCAGCCTTTGAGCATCGTCTAGCAGCAGTGATTGCCCTCGACGGGATCTTCGATTTCGGCCAAGTGATGTTCAGGCAATTCGGGCCTAGAATCGCTGAACTATTCAAAGCTGGCAAAAAGAAGGAATTTGACGAAGAGGTCGCCCTGGTGCAGAACAACGCGAGCATGCCCTCGACTCTGCGATGGGGCATCGATCAGGGAGAGTGGTCATTCAAGACTCACTCGGCGTACACGCTGCTGGAAAAGTCCCAAGCGTTCACGTTGAAGGGTATCGTGGATAAGATCAAGGCGCCTGTTTTTGTTGGAGATGGCCAGAACGACATGTTCTTTCCTGGGCAGGCGAAGGAGTTGACGAAGCAGCTTGGAAGTCGGGCAACATATCACTTCTTTGAGACGGCTTCGGGAGCTGGACTTCATTGTCAGGTTGGCGGCTACGTTCTGATGAATCAGGTTTCACTTGACTGGCTCGAGGATATTTTTGCGAATCAGACCATGCACAACTGAATGAGTGAGGGCAATAGTGGCTACTGCATCTCAGCAAGAGTCACTGCGAGTCTGATCACTCATGAGGCCCCCCACGCGCTGTGCATCGCCTCTTTGAGGGACCGTCTGTGACCCATTAGACTAGTTTAATTGACTCCGGTTTCGCTCTCTACTCATTGACAATGGAATGAAGTTGCTCCAACAGCGGAGATGGTCAACGTTGTATGGTTCAACGACAGAGAATTGCCGGCACTCGGCAGAGCCTTGTGGTGAGATGACGAAAGGATCAGATGGCTTAGCGAAGGCCTCCAGTGTGTTTGGCCTCTGACAGGTGCCGAGATACCCGATGCTTATCACTGAACGGCCCAATGTTATGCCAAAGAGTGAGCTAACCCTAATCTGGTGGGCATTTCGACGCTAGCAAGCTGACCCAAGAACCACCAAATACTTCAATATCTCGTCGAAACATTCGCCTTTTTCAACACATACATCCATCACCGAGTCCGTCATACAGCCCCAAGACCTACCAGCAAGCACAGGAATCTCCGAGTGGACTAACCGAAAAGCGCTCAACAGTCAATAAGAAACCGGTCATCTGAACCATGGTCTTCTCCGGCAAGCCTTCGCGAGCATGTGAACCCTGTCGAGAGAAGCGCAGAAAGGTATGGTCCGTATGCATGATTTCGTGCTAAATATCTGACCTTACTGCAGTGTGATCTCAAAAAGCCCTCGTGTTCAACATGCATGAGGATGAAAATCTCCTGCTTTGGATATCGAGATGTTCACTCAGTCAAGATCAAAGACCAAACCTCAGCCGTCATACTGAAAGTACAACGTCAGAGATGTGTCAATACAAAAGCAAGCCCTGACCCCTGCAGCTCATCCGGCGATTATAGTTCTCGGAATCAGTTAATCCAGCGCAACGACATGGGGGTAGACTGTCTCCGAATCTCAAGTCCTCCCGAAGAACTTGCACTGGGGTACTTTCTTTCCATCTTCACACGATCTGGCCCATTCGCATACCTTCATCAACACACAACTACTATCGCCATAGATGATGATATAATACAGGCCCTTCACGCCCCGGCTCTCGCATCCCTAGCTCTCGAACATCGACGCGGTGATCTATTACGTGCAGCCCGTTACCACTACTCTAAAGCCTTGACTCGAACAAACCAAGATCTAAGCGACCCTCGAGTAGCCATCCTCGACAAGACCCTTCTCCGTGTATTGCTGCTCTCCACCTTTGAGGGATTAGTCTTCGAAGGCCGAGGCTCAACAAGGAACTGGGAACTGCATGTGCAAGGTTCATTAAGACTCTTGGTGTTGCGAGGAAAGCAACAGTTCCAGACCGACTTCGGGCGGAGACTGTTCCACCATACCGCCATTAACGTGCTGACAAATTACATAATGCAATCAAGCCCGATAGCAGATGACTTCTTGCAACTCTACGATTATGCCCTTTCTGGCGAATCGGGACTCGATGAATCCAGGGCTCGCATGATCGAACTCATCTGTCAGTTCGCCAGAATGTCCGATGCCAGAAAAGGCATGTTGGCGACGGACTTTGTGAGGGAGTGCATGGAACTTGACCAAAAGGCTTCCCAGTTTATCGATCTATTCTTCAAAGAACTATCGTATGAGGTTATCGACATCAACTCCGACGAATACCGACAGAATGCTACTGGCACGGAGATCTGCGCTTACAAAGATACCATACACAGATATCAGTCTCAACAGTCAGCTCGTGTCTACAATACCGCTAGACTCGTGCAATTGGCAGTCAAAGAGTGGATATACAACGTCTTCGATGGGAATCCCCATCAAGTCATCCTCAATGAACCCGACGACGATGATCCCCTTAAAGCCACCTGGAGCCAGATTCCTATCAAGTCCGCATTGCAAGCCAGCAATATAATTGACGACATGCTAGCTAGTGTTCCGTACTCACTAGAGCTGCTGAACACACCGTTCCGGACGGCTTCACGATATGTGGTCTGGCCACTTGCGAATGCTGCAGGATCCGAAGTTTGCCCTCTGCCTGCGAGATTGTACATCATCGACCGGCTGAAGGAGCTGGCTGTCAAAGCAAATCTTGACCAGGCTATGCAGGCGGCGAATATGCTGGAGGAGAGAGTGCCGTTAGAGGACTGGCAAGCTAGCCTTGATGGTAGATGGTATGTTGGTATGCTAATGACTATTTGACAGGATGCACCTTCTTCATCTCTCGTGATTAGTGAACAGCGAGGGATTTCTCATGAAGTAAAGGGACGGATAATTGCATGGTTACTTGTTGCGGGATCAGCCCACGTGGGCATTCGTGTATATAACGGAGTCATGCCGAAAGGGTTCATGCATCGTCTACTCTGCGCCCTTATCAAAGACGTTACTGTAAGGAATAATTGCGCAATTCGCATCCGCAAGAGAAATAAATCTAATTTTAAGCTACCGAGTAATAGCCCTATGGGCTTGGCTCAATGAATGATCTACTAATGCCCTTTGATGCGAGTTGTATCCACTACGGAGCCGCATGTCGGACCCGAGTTGGTGGTTCCGCAGAGGCCATCACACAATGTCAACTTAAGATAGAGGCCATTAAATCACTATCCTTCTAATGGCAGTGTGAATATGAGCGATGACTTATTTCATCGGCAAAAGTTAGCAATTGTCGTTGAGTATATTCTCGTAGAGGTTGTAGTGTGAGAAGCATTAAATGTCCTGCGTGGCCCAAGAGTGCGGTTCGATTAACTCTCCAGGATCTATCCGAGAAGGCCAACTAGCAGGGTGATAACGCCCTTGAGTCGACATATTGTGGCAACTTTCATTATGTGATCGCTAGTCTATATGGCGAATAGCGAGTAGTGGATAGGTTCATGTTGGAAAGTCGAACGGCTTCCATGCAAGACAGGTTCTGGAAGCCAAGGAACAGTCACACATGGTAGGACTACGATCTAGAATGGCTCTTCTTACAGACCCACATTGACCAAACTTCCCTGCAAACTTAAGATATGACCCTGTAGGCCGCTAGGCATCTTGCCAGCACCCGATTATCGACAGATCCTGTATTCATATTTAAGAGCATTGAAGGACGCCAAGGTGATTCTGTATACTTGCTCTCACTCTCGTATTCATCTTCTATCGCCATTTGTCTTTAGGTCAACGATAACATGAGTGACGAGAAGCAGGTCGACCCCAAGGTCGCCAACGCAAGCTCCAGTAGCTCACTCAACGAGGGCGCTGTTATCTCTGGCCGAGCTGCAGATGAGACTCTTGACCTTATCGAGAAGCACGGACATGAAATTGGAGAACTTACTCCCGAGAAGAAGAAGAAACTCAAGCGCAAGATTTACATCCACGTCCTTTTGCTTGTCACGTTCATCGACTTTATGCTCTATGTAAGCAGCCCAGATCTTCAATTGTGAATGGCACTAACAGCCTGGGGGCAGGTCGATAAGAGTACGCTGGGTCAAGCTACACTCCTTGGGCTTTTCAAGGATACGGGTCTCAACAATTCCGAGTACAACAACTTGAACTCCCTCTTCTATACTGGTTAGTATCCTCATTGTGTACAGTCGATATAGCTAACTCTTCAGGTTACATTATTGGTCAGATTCCTGGACAACTTCTCATCCAAAAGCTACCCCTGCGCACATTTATCTCAGGAATTATCTTTACTTGGGCTGTCATTGTCCTCCTCCACTGTGTTGCCCAGAGCTATGGAGCCCTGATCCCTCTTCGCTTCTTCCTCGGGTTTGTCGAATCCGCGGTCATTCCAGCCCTTGAGATTACGATGGCAATGTTCTTTACGCCTGAGGAGCTCCACCAGGTTCAACCTCTGTTTTACACTTCTTGCATTGGCTCGCCAATGTTCACTGGCCTTGTTTCATACGGTTTGCTGTATAGCAAGGCCAGCACTAGCCCGTGGAAATTCTTCATGATCATTACAGGCGGCATATCCCTCGTTCTATCAGTGATCACCTGGTTCTGGTATCCCAATAACCCTGCAACTGCATGGTTCTTGACTACTGAGCAGAAGGTTCATACCATCCATCGAATCCACGAGTCTACCCGTAGCTCGATTGAGCAGAAGACATTTAAGAAGCATCAATTCATTGAATGTTTGAAGGACCCCGTCTCTTGGCTCTTCGCCTTCTCTGGTTTCACGCTCATGCTGGCAAATAACCTTCCATACCAGCAGAGCTTGCTCTTTCTAGACCTCGGTGTTTCCCCATTAGGTTCTGCCCTCGTTTGGGTTGCTTCTGGCGGATTTGCCATTCTTGCATGCATCACGGCCTCGCTTCTGATACGCTTCTTTCCTGGACATAGCGCTTGGTGGGCTGCACTTTGGTGTGTACCTTGTATCGCAAGTAGTATCGGCATGGTCACCATTCCATGGGGCAACACTATCCCCATGCTCGCCTGCCTTCTTCTTCCCCCGAATTGTTTCGCGCAAACATGGATCATCTCTGTTGGCTGGGTGTCCTCCAGTTGCGCCGGTCATACCAAGCGTCTCACCCGCAACGCCATGTTCATGGTGCTCTATGGAATATCGAACATCATCTCCCCACAGCTATGGAAGACTGGAGGGCCGCGTTACTATCCTGCTTGGATTGTCCAGATCGTGGCCAGTTTCACCTTGACGCCCATTCTGTTGATCGCGATTCGGTTCATCCTCTCTAAGAGAAACAAGGAGAGACGGCAGTGGATTGCTGAACAGGAAGCGCTTGGTAACCATGGTGAAGGATATGTCGAACAGGTTGTCGATGGTGAGACTGTCAAAGTGAAGGTGGATGTTTCGATGTTGGACTTGACTGATCTGGAGAACAAGTACTTTCTTTATCCATTGTAATCATCGCTAGATACTATCTCCGAAGAACCAGGCAAAAATGATTATTTTTTGCTTACTTAATGGTAGTGTTCACCTCCAAGCAATATGATGGTGAACCTTGATAGGTAGTCAAGTGTCATGTCTACTTAGACTCACAAACTCAATACTTGAGTTCCTGAATGCTAGATAGATCACAAGGCTCTTTTAGTTCACAATAAATCTCAAGTGGTTCCCTGAAAGGGTAGGTGGCAATCAAGCACAAATCTGTAGCCTCCGCCCTAGGGCGACATCTCAACAAGCCCCACCACGCCCAACTTGAACATCCGCCCTGGCTAGACATGACCTCTCACTAGCTCATACAATTGAGTGAAAGGTCTATACCTTAGCGCACACTTTGATCGAAATCTTCTTAATTTACTGTTGAGAAATCATCCATTGATCGGCGAACGATAAGATGTCGGGCCAAGGCGGGTGTTGAAGCGGTCCGGCGACATCGTGGCGCTGGAATCTCAACGCCCAAGATCCACATGTTCCATGGGGTTCGTTCTGGAACTGGGGTAGAAGGGAATAGCAAAAACATCTCACTAAGCTATTATATAATGGATATTGAATTTTGTAATATCATGACTCCACATGTTCGCCTTTCATCGACAAGAGGCACAATCACTCGTATGTTGCCCCAAGTATTCGGACATGACTTACTATATCAGATGGCCCGAAATCGGCTATCTGGAGGAATGAAAAGGATGCTCTCCCGCCATCAGATTCCCGGAGAGTTGCACTCATGTCGTTCACGCCATGATGAACTACATGACCATGGATATTCAAGCCAAGACAGACCCTCACCCCGAGGTAAACGAATCGACCCCCTCCACCAAGTCCATCGAGCATGGCACCAAAGACAATGAGCTTGAACGCGCTCTCCATGGCCGCCACCTCCAATTCATCGCCATCGGCGCCGCAGTCGGTACAGGCCTCTTCATCGGCACAGGCAAGGCCCTCGCAACAGCCGGCCCCGTCTCCCTCCTGATCGCCTTCATCTTCGTCGGAAGTCTCCTCTTCGCAGTGATGACAGCCCTAGGCGAGATGGCAGCTTATATCCCCGTCGCAGGAGCCTTTACAACATACGCCTCGCGCTTTCTCGACCCAACATTTGGCTTTGCCATGGGTTGGATCTACTGGTTCAGCTGGACTATCACGTTTGCGCTTGAGTTGACTGCCGCGGGACTGATCATTCAGTACTGGGAGAGGGGAATAAATATCGGTATCTGGATTGCTATATTTTGGGTCCTCTTCACTGCTGCCAATTTCATGCCTGTTCGTTGGTTTGGAGAGTTCGAAATGTGGTTTTCGAGTATTAAGGTCATCACTATCATCGGCTTCATCATCTTTTCAATATGTGTCAATGCCGGCGTCGGGGACCAAGGATATCTTGGGTTCAAGTACTGGAAGGACCCTGGAGCGTTCAGTGAGCATCTTGTCGAAGGAGACGTTGGACGCTTTGTCGGCTTCTGGTCAGTCTTGATCACTGCTGGTTTCAGTTATCAGGGTTCAGAATTGGTGGCCATCGGTGCAGGCGAAACGAAGGATCCGCGCAAGACAATCCCTTCTGCGATGCGTTGGACCTTTTGGGGCGTCTTCTTGATTTTCATCGCGACTGTTTTCTTCCTCGGTCTCAACATTCCTTCCACGAACAAAGGCCTTCTCAGCGAGTCGCAAGACGCTTCGGCATCTCCTCTGGTCATTGTCGCTCAATTGGCTGGTGTTCCGGTACTGCCTTCTATCCTCAATGCGGTTTTGTTGACCGCTGTATTGACTGCTGCGAACTCAGATGTGTATTCCAGCAGCCGCATTCTCATTTCTCTGGCAGATTCGGGCCACGCGCCGGCTTTCCTGAAGAAGACGAACCGATTCGGAACGCCTTATAATGCCGTCGGGGTTTGCGCCGCTGTCGGCTTTTTGTCTTTCCTCAATCTGTCGAACGACGGCACTGTTGTGTTCAATTGGTTCTTGAGCATTACTTCTGTTGCGGGATTTATCGCATGGGCTATTATTTCGCTCTGTCACATTCGGTTCATGAAGGCCTTGGCTCTTCAAGGCATTTCCCGATCCGAATTACCCTACGTTGCGCCCTTGCAGCCATATCTGTCTTGGTATGGTCTGTTTTTCAGTGTGCTGATTATCATCACGAGTGGATTTCAGGTGTTTATCGAGTGGGATATAAGCTCCTTTTTCACGGCGTACATCAGCCTGATCTTGTTCATTGTCATGTTCGTTGGTCACAAGTTGATCTTTCGGACTAAACTGGTTCCGTTGAACGAGATGGATATTATCACCGGGAGCGAGTTCTAAAATTCCATAAGATAAGATACTCTGAAATAATAACATAATTTGATCTGCCGTGTGTTGAGCTATGGATCTTCATTCCTTCAGACTTGATCATCCTTCCCAGTGGTTAAATAAAGATCTCGTATCCGGTTATTGCCTAGCCCTTCAATAGCCAGCGACGAATCGATTGGCCGACAAGAGGGGAGGATTACGGCAGCACCAATGAGATCGATCCTGTTTTCAGCCGAAGATCCCGGCCTCTGATTACCTCAGCGCTATTGATATGCTATCGCTATCGCACGTCAACTTAACTCGGGTTAGTGAGATCTGTTTCCAAACAATTTCGAGATCCCCCAGGGACACGAGGCCTTTCGACATGTTTCGGGACGCGTCAATATATTCGCTGATACCAACGACAACGACGCTACTTCTTCTCTGCCTTGATGCTGCTTACGTCTCGGCAGCTTCGGAAGCCTCGAGCCTTGATCGCTGTCCAGATTATGTCGCTAATCATGGTGAGTAATATCTCATCGATTCATCGTCATCATGGTCTTCAGTACTGAGCGAATATTGCAGCGCCATTAGTGTGGCTTCACCCAGAAGATCGCTTCATGCCTAGCGATCTATCAGCTCACATCAGCAACACGATACCGAAACTCAATGGGCAACCGATTAGTGGGCCTTCATCCATTGACCTCTCGAATCTTGGGGAGCTCAACAGCTACGGCGGTGAAGACGTTGCGCTCACAGCCAAGGAAGATCCTCTCACTTATCCTCAATGGATTCTGGGTGAAGCACCGGATGATTCTGGCCGGATAGCCAACTCTGTACCCTGCGCTGTGATCTTGGTGGAGAAGAGCGAGGTTGACATCGATGCATTCTACTTTTACTTTTACTCATTTAACGAAGGACCAAATATCACTCAAGTCATGGAACCCATCAATCATTTAGTCGGAGATGAGAACTTATCGTCAGGCATGCACTTCGGCAACCATGTTGGAGACTGGTAAGTCTGCTCTCACTCACAGTCAGCGGTTCCTCTAACCTTTGATGCCAGGGAGCACAATATGGTCAGATTTCACAATGGGATTCCTGTTGGTGTTTACTACAGCCAGCATATCGACGGCGCTGGTTTCAAATGGGATGACTCGACGATCAACATCACTGATGGAAGGGTAGGAGGAGTGATCATCCCCTTGGGATTCATTGGCTAACAAGTATATCAGCCTATCGTGTACAGTGCCCTCGGTTCGCACGCCAACTATCCACAAAGAGGGTATGTAATATGGCCTACTCTGAAACAATGACTCACCAAGCCACAGCCACCAGATTCACAACGCGGCAATGTTCGACTACTGTGACGAGGGCAAGCTATGGAACCCAGCCCAATCAGCCTACTACTATCGATTCAATCCCGATTCATTCACCATAACCCCAATTATCTCGCCCTTTGAACCATCTTCGACTGAGCCCGCTCAGAATTACACTTCGTGGTTCGACTTCACTGGCCACTGGGGTGACATCAGCTATCCCGACTCTGACCCACGGCAAGAAACGGTGCCGCACTTTGGTCTCAAGCGCTTCAACTCTGGTCCCAATGGTCCTCGCTTCAAGCATTTAATTCGAAAGGGTCTTGTGCGTGATCATGCGCGAAAGATGGGCTGGAAAGAGTGGGCTGTCGGTGTTTTTATGTATTGGTATCCTTGCTGTATACAAGGCTGGAGATTATGGAGGTCTCTGGGGATTATGGCCGTTATGATGTCGGCGTTTATCCTTGCCGTTGTGTACGGCATTAGAAGGCTGAAGACGTGGAGGCAAAAACAGGTTTACACAAGGCTGAAGAATGATGATATCCCGATGGAAGAGCTGAGGCGGGAAGAGGAGTTCTTGATAGGGTCTGACGATGAGGAGGATGATCATCGACGATAGATGGGGCGAGTTTATATTTACTGTTCAAATAGACATAGAATGAGACATGTAACAAGACCTCCAATCATCCATCTCTTTGACTACCCTGTGAATGAGAACTGAATATTTCTTGATATTCCAGGCTAACCTTGTAGCAAAGCTCTTGGGATGTCAACGACGAGCCAAGTGAATAACCCGGAATAGACTACTTATTCCACCCACCTTCAGCCTCGAATATGTGACCAACAGCCTTGCTCACCTTGAGGAGGTGACGATCACGAAGTCTCGCAGACACAAGAGAAACTCCGACAGGCAAGTTACTCTTCCCACGGAAACCTGGAATATTGACCACTGGTGTATGTAACGCCTGTCCATGTTAGAGAAATCCAAGATCCAGCAAAGATCCACTCACCGTCCAAGTCGCTGCAAGAATAGGACTTCCCGTGTTTCCAAGGCCTTCAGGAGCTTCGTCAAAGACACTTGGAACCAGCACAGCGACATAATTATCTGCCAGCTCATCGAACCGCGGTCGTAGAGCTGCAAGTCTATCATAAGCATCGAGCTGGGCCTTTCGTGAAATTTTGTGCTTCTCTTGGACACCTTTCGCCAAGACTGGATCAAGCTTGTCCTTGTCTTGGTAATACTCTGGCCACAGGCTCGTCGCACCCTCGAGGCGCACGAGGGTCAAGTGCCAGTCAATCACTTGACCAAAGTCAGTACCGAGATCAAGCTCTTCAACTTCGGCGCCATGTGCTTTGAGAAGCTCTACAGCTTTATCCATAGCCGCGACCGTTCCCTCTCCAGCCAAGTCCCACTCCGAAGTCCTGCATACAGCAAATTTCGAGCCCTTGATATCCTCAAACGTGCTTTTCTCGTCATCGTGCAAAGCAAACACGTCAGCTAGGATCTCAAAGCCGGAAACGCTACGGGAAAAGAAGCCAATCGTATCAACGGTTGGAGCACAGAACTTCTGTCCCTCTCTTGTGATAGCTCCCCACGTAGGCTTGAAACCGTAGATGCCGTTGAACGCAGCTGGTCGAACAATGGAGCCTACAGTCTGTGAACCAAGAGCAATGGGGATCTGAAAGTCTGCTACTGCGGCGGCTGAACCGGCTGAGGAGCCTCCTGGGGTATGAGCGGTACTATGTGCATTGCGAGTAGCTGGGCCGGTGAATGATGCGGCAAACTCGGTTGTTGTAGTTTTGCCTGGGTCATGGTCAGAAATTGGCATTTAGAAAAGCTGGCTTGACTTACCGAAGATGAGACATCCTGCTTGACGGAGAACCATGACCGATCCGGCGTCGATTACAGGATGATCGTTCTTATATATCATTGAACCATGTTCGGTCGGCATATCTGATAAGCTGTCAACGACTGGTTCCGTCTCTGATAGCCTGCTTTTGAATGTCAACCTTTGGTCAATATGATGTCCTTGATCCCAACAGGAAGGCCATGTAATGGTCCTCGCTGATCCTTTGGAACTTGATCTAATTTTCTAGCCTGTTCCAAAACAGCCTTTGGGTCAAGATATGCCCAAGCTTTGACATCGTCATCTCGTTGCGTGATTCGCTCAAGTAGTGATGAAGCATACTGCTCAACTGTGAGATTACCGGAGCGGATGTTCTCCAGGATTTGTGTCGCTGTGTGGTGCCACGGTTCCATATTTGAGCAGGAAGTTCTAGAAGTATAATTGGTAACGGGCACTGTTGAGAACCCGATTGAGCTCTGGATGTAGTTCGTGGCTTGAAGTTCCCCGCTCACTGACAGTGATGCAGATCCACTGTGATGAGGGGGTTCGGATCTTGGCCCCGACTGCGTTGATCAGGAACTTTCCTCACCGGACAATGCCTCCGCAACGCGCCCGAGTTCGAAATCGCATTGATATATCTTGATAATCTTTATTCCCATATATAGGCGTGTTCGATTGCAGCATAAAGACCAGGACCAGCCACTGCTCATGGATCGCTGCACCAACCGCCATCGACAACATACGAACTGCCCGTCACTGCACTAGCTTCATCACTACCCAAAAACACAATCACTTTAGCTACTTCCTCCGGCTCTAGATCTCGCTGCAAACTCTGGCCGCGCATAACTTCCTCACGATACTCGGGCGTGAGAACCTCATCTCTCTGTCGCTGGGTCGCGATGGCACCGGGCATAACACTATTGATGCGAATGTTGTACTTGCCATATTCTTTACTCTGAGTACGCGTAAGACCCATGATTCCCGCCTTGCATGCGCCGTAGACTTGAGTGTGTTAGCAGACTGTTATGTCACACGAGAATGTTAATGTACCTGGAGTTCCTTGAGCGGGGATGCGCCAGGTGATTGACCCAAGATTGATGATGCTCCCGCTTTTTGCCTCTCTCATAGCCGGAAGAACAGCTTGGCTCATGAAGAAGACATGTCGGAGATTGGTGTTGATGTTTACTTCCCAATCTTCAGGTCTGACATTTTCTGTCTCAAGCCTGGCTCTGTTTCCAGCAGCTGCAGCATTGTTGACTAAGATATGTATCATGCCATGTTTATCCTGGATGCTCTTGACCGTTACTTGTAGCTTGGCAAGATCCGAAACGCTGCAATTGTAGAATATGGGTACTTTCGCTTGCACTTTCGCGTCTTTGGCGCGCGATACAGCGCGGTCAATTGTCTTTTTCGCTGAGTCCTCGGCGATGTCGATGATGATGACCTGGCTGCCCTGTAGCGTGAACAACTCCACTGTAGCAGCGCCAATGCCTTCTGCACCGCCTGTAATGAGCACGGTCTTGTCCCGTAGACTGGGGTAAGTAGCGTGAGTTGCCATGACTGGAAGGAGATGTCGATAAAAGTTTCAAATGAGTATTGAAAGGGAGATGATATCGTGATGAGAATGTCTTGTTTGACCCCTCACTGATGCCTTATAGATGCAAGCCACTTTCAAGTGATGTAATGCGCAGCGACAACGTTACAATGGTTTGTGACCATTTTACAGTGACTCCATTGGTTTATGAGCGGAGTTACTGTAGACTAAAGAGTCTAGGCCCCCCAGTACGTATCATCGTTTACAATAAATTAGGCCGCTCAACAGCGTGACATCCGTGTTCAACATGTTGTTCCGACCAAGATAGCATGGGAAATCGCTTGAATATAACAGAATGTAGCATCCATTCTCGACCTACCCTTCTGACTTCATTTGCACTCTGGCCCGATAAGGTCCGGTGGGGTAAGATGGATATCTATCTGCTAGCTTCCGCTCACGTGCTTCTGAATGATCAACTTCCGGGTTCCGTCCCCATATTCATATTCAGATCTGCTGATCGCAACAACTCGGATGACTTTTATCAACCATTCCGGCCTTTAAACGGTCTGGTTTCTCAAAATGGAGCCCCGGAGCAGACAAGCTTGTGAACCATGCCGGTGAGATACCGTGGTCATAAATATCGGATTCAAATGGATTGACTTTTGTATAGGAAAAAGAAGAGCAAATGCACGGGTGAAAGGCCGACATGCTCATTCTGTGGAAGACTAAATCAATTATGTACTTACCGGTCTCCCGAGCCAGTAAGGATTGCTGCACGAAAAAGGAATAGAGTCACCAAGAGGTAGTGCCAATCACACCTGTCAATGAAAAGAAGCTAACTCGAAAAGTGCCCAAAGAGATGACTTACAGGAGCGGTTCCAGGTGCTGGAGTCACAAGTAAAGGGTATTTACGATTTGCTTCAGTAGGCTCACTATCGATCATATTCAATGCGTAGTGACTGATTCTTCAGACCGTCGTCAGCCTCAGCTACTGGCCCCGGACCCTCTCCAAGTACTTCTGCAAGCGTCCCATCTACGACTTTGCAAGCAGAGTACAGCGCCAGTCCTGGCATAACTTCGCCCCCACCGATTGATATATCCTTTGATATGAACAAGTATGTCGCCGCCTTTGCAAGAATATTGTTGTTACTGAACTTTCCAGTCCAGATGTACCGTCAGAGGTTTTGGACCATCTTATAGAGATCTATCGTGTCAAACTACACCTCCAGCCTTTGCAACTTTTCAACATATCTGAACTCCGGGACACTCTCCCTGCGGCTCCTCGATATCTTCTCTACAGTTTCTTGGCACTCACTGTGCGGTATAGCGCGCATGACTTCTTTAATGGCAAACAAGTCAAGGCGGTTGAGGTGTATGGCAGCTCTGCACAGCAGGAGGTTGCCATACTTGCCTCTCAGGGCATTCCCAAGCTCGAGATTGTGCAGGCCTTATGCTTGCTTGTCCTAGTTGATGTCGGAGGTAAGTCAAGTTCAACTTCTCGATGGTGGTAGTAGTCTGACCGAGGTAAATCAGCTTGTAAGCCAGGCCGGGCGTGGATGAGCATCGGAACCATGTCCCGACTCGAGGCTCTCCGAAAGTTATCCCAAAGTTCTTTCTACGAATCATCGCCTGAACTTGAAGCTAGTCTGAGATGTCACTGGACTGTTGCTCTGCTAGAGCAAACATTCATGCCTCAAGAGCGTAGCAGTATATACGACAATGACGAACACAGATACCCAGCTAGCGCTCGTAGGCCACCTTCTCTTCCGCCCACGAATGATGGCGAGTGCCCTCCAGATCTCTTCTCAGACGATGCATCCGAGGATCTGGGAGTGACGGCATATTACATCAACGTCATCGAAATGTGGGGTCATCTTTCATCATACATGCATCAGGTCAGAATCGGGAAAGCAGAGACAGCATGGTTACCCGGTTCAATGCATTACATCCTCTGTGCAGAGCTTTACAAACATGAGACCAAGCTTCCTCATAGCCATCTGCTGAGAAACGTCCATTTTACTAAAAGGATGGCCGCAGAGCTTCAAGATCAGCGCGAGTACTGGATACCATGGCTTCTCATGCAAGTCGTTACCCACGCCATCACAGCTATTCTACATCATCCTTTCATCCACCTGGTAGCTATGCGAGATAGATCGAGTGGACTTCAGGCCCGTTCCTTTTTGCAGCAGACTGTCGATCAGGCTCTATTTAATGCAGCATGGGTGTTCAAACTCTTACGCCTATGCGAGGAGCTGCGCTTCGAAATCTGCGATCCTTTGGTAGGGCAGCTCGTAGCAGTAGTCGCAACAATACCTTGGCTTTTCCAACGTGCGATTGATCAGAAAGTCGCCGGAAAGGCAAAGGGTGATCTAGAGTGGTGCAAAGGGTTTCTGGAGAGACTGTCATCGACATGGCCGCACATTGCCCAAAAGGTGCGTATCTCCTAGCTACTCAGCCCCAGGCGCTAACAGGTTTTCAGCTCGAGTTACTACAGACCCTGGACTCTACTGCAGACAATAGCTCGCAGCCACCAGCTGGGAAAAGTATCTCTATTGTCTTCCATCCAGCTCTGTTTTGGGCTCTGGTAGATCCCAAAATCAGCCAGATGACGCCGCTATGTGGAGAAAGCTCAAGTCGTCCGCAAGATGCTATGATTCGCATCTCAACGCATTACATCCATCCTTTGACTGAGACACAGGTGAGCGAGTCGGCGCCAAGCCAAAGAGAGGAATCATTTGATCCCTTCATGTTTGACGTTGGGGAACTTGAGGAAGTGAATTTGAACGATATCTTCTCACAATTCATGCCAGACATATATGATATACAGTGACCTCAGTCACTTTCTTGTTCTCCAATCAACACCCTGCCTTTACCGAACAATCACAATCATATCTGTGACTTGTATGCTGTCTCAAGATCTAGCCCAGATGGCTTGTAGATCTTATCATCTTCTCTTGATTGAGCATCCTAAAGGAATAGGGAGCCCAAGCATTGGAACAGTAGATGTTTTGAGAGGAGTTGGAGTAAAGTTTAGATCCTCCGGGTGTTATCTAGAAATCAGAATGTGATTTATTATGCTTCCTCAATTGTATTAAGCTATCAATTGACATGCCGCAAGTTGAATCTCTTGCTGGGGATCCGCTCACGTGCACGGCACATCGACACTGTAGATAGGGTCGCACAAGAGTTCACATCCGTCCCCACCGGACACTTGAGTCCAGTATATCAGACGTCAGTCTTCAGCCAGACGCTCAATCTGACCTACCAAACAGCATCGTCTGCCTCCATCTCCTCATCATGGATCAGACCACCAAGATCGTAGTCATCGGCGCAGGCCTTTTTGGCCTCACTACAGCCAAGCAGCTCGCGCTAGAAGGTCACCAGAACATTACTGTCCTTGACAGGCATATGCCGCCTGTAAGTAACCCAGTTGCAGTGACGTGGATCCGCTAACCTCTTCAGGTGCCGGATGGTTCCAGCTCGGACATCTCCCGGGTCATCCGATTTGACTATGCCGACAGCGATTACTGCTCCCTTGCGTACGAAGCTTATCGCAAATGGTCTCAGGACCCTAAGTATAAGGGTATTTTCTACCAGACAGACTATGTCATTGCTGGCTCGAGAAGTACGCCTGAGAAGTCTTGGACAGATAAGACGATTGCTCAGCTTGATAAGCGACAGCTGCCTTATACCAGATTGGCGGATGCTGCTGATACCAAGCGGAGATTCCCAATTCTGACCGGTGAACTTGCCCTACCCAACTTTGAGGGCTACTTGAACAAGTCTGGCGGCTGGGCTGATGCGAACAAAGCCATCAAGCAACTCCGTGACGAATGTCTCGAGCTAGGCATCTCCTTCATCGCTGGTCGAGCTGGAACCGTTGTCGGCTTTGTCAGGGACGCTCAAGGTGTGATCAAAGCAGTGAAAACCCTTGAAGGAACCCCTGTTTGGGGCAATCACTTCATTCTTGCAGCGGGCGCCTGGTCTTCCGGTCTCGTCCCTACTTACAACTCCACACTATCAACAGCACAAGCACTCGGCTTCCTTCGCCTCACAGACGATGAGATGATCAAGTACAAGAACATTCCCATATATATGAACTACGCCACCGGATGGTTCAACTTTCCTCCCCACGAGGATACTAAGATGCTCAAGTTTGCTGTTCATGGCTGGGGCTATACTCGAGCACCATCCACGGGTGACAACAACTCTGTCAAGTCCAACATCTCCGTTCCGCCCCCTGTTTCTCGGGAGCGAAAGAACTTTGTTCCAGCTGATGCTGAGGAACGTCTCCGGGCGGGCTTACGCGAGATGTTGCCCGAACTGGCTGATCGTGCCCTTGCCAGGGTAGCTCTGTGCTGGTACACAGATACACCTACTGGTGACTTCATCATGGACTATCATCCTGATTATAAAAACCTGTTTGTTGGCGGAGGTGGAAGTGGACAGTAAGTGAGAGCAGATCTCGCTAGCGACACCTAACTAACATCTCCTAGCGCGTTCAAGTTCCTCCCAGTCTTGGGCCAATGCATGGCATCGGCTTGGAAGAAGAAGCTGCCCAGTCACTTAGCAGAGAAGTGGAAGTTCCATACTGAATACGAGCATCGTGAGGATACCTTCCTTGGTGATGGCAGTCGCGGTGGTCCAGAAAGACGAGAGCTGAGTGCAGCCGAGAAGGCAAAATTGGACGGAGGAGAGAGATCCAAGCTGTAGTTAGTTATAATTTATCAGTCTTTCATAGAGTGCATATCCTTTCGTATCAGCAATAAACTTCGTAAGCTACATAGGCATGTCAAGTGAATTGGCAATTAACCGGACCTTTTGGTACAGCATAACAAAATCGTCCATGCTCTCTAGTCCCTCCATGATAAGCTACACAAACTACGGGCATGGGTCAAGTTCTAAATGGCGTCATTCTAGCTTAGGTCAAACTTTATTTACTCATGCCTGATCAGATCTGGCTGCGCCATCAGTGCAACCCCCGACATCGTCTTATTGAGTCGGATACAGCCCTGCAATACTAGTAAAGATATAAGGTTTAGATACGCGATCCCTTCACAGCAGGAATATTCTTCATGTCAAATATGTAGATGTATATTTCTTGATGATGTAACAATCTGTAGTACCTCTATGCTAATGCGTTTAATCAATGATCTTGGGCTCCATTTCGATATCCTTCTTCTTTCCGAGAACTTCCTTCTCTTGCTGGACAGCCACATGGTTGTTAAGCAAATGACTTGGATCACGGATAAAGCAGGCCGCGATGATTGCCAATACACCTAACGGGATCGTCGAGTAAAACACGGTTCTGAATGCGTGAGCGTATGTGTTCTTGAACGCGGCAGCTGTGGCTTGGAGAACTGGCTCTGTTACGTTGGGAACCTTGGCCATAGCCATAGGAACACCGACTGCATTCTGGATGACAGCTGGGATCAAGGTAGGCAAGTCCTTGGGAGAGTATCCCGCACCGATAGCAGCCCCAGCGATGTTGTTGCCGAGGTCGCGGTTGACGATAGAGGTCAAAATCGTGCTGAACATGGCGTTACCGAGTGATCCACCAGCGCTACGGAATGTGCCCATGAGACCGGCGGAGACTCCAAGCTCCTCTTGAGGAACCAAGAGACCGGAAGAGACGTAGGACAAGACTGTCACCCAGGTGAAGCAGGACTGGCCGAACATGGGGAGGAGAGTCCAACCGGTCTTGTTGTTAGGGACCACGGCGGCGTATGATGCGGTGAAGACAGTCTGCATGAGGAGGGCGAAAACAAACTGATACCGGATGTGCTTGAGTTTGTGAACAAGACTAGGCATGATCCAACCTCCAATAATGCCGGACATGCTTGCGGGAACTGAGATGATACCGATTTCGATGATATCGTTGGTGAACATGAAAAGAGTGCCCTGGTTGCCGAGTGTGATGATTCCCTGCCAGATCATGCCAGATACGAAGAGGACAACAAGATACACAGTGAATTCTCGGTACATGCGAAAGATCTTGATGGGGAAAAGTGGCTTCTTTGGAACGGTGAAGTCGTAGACGAAGGCTGCGATGAAGATACAGGCACCGATCGAGATGGTCGTCGCAACGAGTGTCATAGACCTATGGGTAGCGCCGAGGAAGGTGACACCGATCAGGAATACGGTAAGGCCAGTAGCAAAGAGGAGAAGTCCGATATAGTCGAGCTCCTTGACTTGTTGCCAGCGGGTCCTCTCAAAGTCATGTTGGGGTCGAGATGGAGGGAAGTAGCAGATGAAAGTTCCGATCAGACAGATAGCCGCGTAGATAATAGTGATATAATAACACCACCTCCAGCTCGCCTTGAGATATAGCTGGGTAGCGATGAGGCCGGCCACCGAACCCCAAGGGATAGTGATGCAGAACTCGGTCCACGCCAGGCCAATACCTCTAGAAACAAGTTTAGAAACTGGCATCTAACCAAAGTTTGAATGAAAACACGTACCTGTACTTGTTGGGCAGAAGCTCGCTGATTCCGGGATACGCGACCATAATGGTGCCTGCACCAAAGCCGACCAAAGTAGTTCCAGCAACGATGTTTAACGTGGTCTGGGCAACAGCACAGATAATCTAGCCAGCAATTTTGTTAGAAAAAAGAAAACGGCCTTTGTAGAAGACGTCCAGCAACTTACACCACCGGCCAGGACGATAGTCTGGCCACTCAACAGTACATATCGACGGCCAAACACGTCACTCAAACCACCAGCGATAGAGAACGCAACGGCAGAACCGATGGACCAACTACCTGGAATCCAAGCGATGTTCTCGGTGTCTCCCAAGGCCATACCGATCTGCTGAAGGATCTGAGTAGGCATGATGAAGCCGGTCGCGATGGCGGGGACGTAGGTCAGGCCCATGAACTACAAGGAAGAGGTCATTTGTTAGTCCAGCCCAGATTACCATTCCAGAGAAGGCTGAGCATATAAACTTACGAAAACAGCCAGCATTGTGGATATGGCGACTTTGGGTGTCGGCTCGAGTTCGGGGTTTTCGACATATTCAATTGAAGGGGGTCGCTGGTCATCTCTGGGAAGGGCTGACCTCTTCGCGTCGCCTGTAGGCGCTACAGAAACCTCTGGGTCGGACGCCATGTTGAGAAACTCCGATTGATGTTGAAGACTATCGAACAATGGATCGTGGCAGAAATGAGAGGCGGTTGAGGATGAGATATACCACCTTGAGACGTGGAGTTGTGCAAGTTTGAAAAGTTAGTTGACCTGGAGACGGGGCCCAGGCTTATATAGACTGACCACCTGGAAGGTTACGCTGATGCTAATTAAACTTTGACTAGTTGTGTGTGATAAGACAATTGCCCCAGGAAATTGTATGTAATAATGCGGGGAGGCTTGACACTACTGTAACGCCCTGTGAGCACTGAGCAAGGAGATGGTATGCTATGGTCAGCATGGGGTAATCGCTCGCTTCTTCTACCCCGCAAGATTGTACAAGGTAAACCTCGGTCAATAAATAATTAGCATGTCAAGCAAAATTGGGAGGGTGAACGGGATTGAGTCGAAACGACTGCCGTGATTGCCGCGTATGGAATCAAGACCCATGCTGAGATTAGCGGCGGCTGTTCATCACAATGAGGGGAGAGGGATAGCTCCACGTGGGGGGGGCCTTCGATAATTCGGCAGAAACGAGGCTCAGCCGAGAATCGAATGGGGCCCCAGACGAAATCTGCGGAGAGGCACAGCCCCTTGTCTCAAGATCTTGGGGAAGCAAACTCAAAGGGCTCTTTGGCCGTACATGGGATAGCATCAGACAAAACTTCGGTATTTGCACCCCGAATAGTCTAGATATTCGGTCAGGTGCACACCGAGACCCATTATCGAATGTGATCACAGCTTCGGGCCAGACAAAGCTTAATACCTTGACTCCATTCCGGTTGTGCATCACGGCAAATACTACTTAGCATCAAGCCGCTACTAGAGGCCATATCTAGATTGCGATTCATAATCAGTAGCACCCATGTGGACTTCCCGCGCAGCCAATCGAAGCGTTACAATGACCGACCTGCTCAAGACTGCGTGACAGGTTAAAGAGCCCCGTCTGTCCCGCCTTACATCAGGTAGAATTTTTTAGATGCCACCATCACAAATAAAATGGCCGATTTTCACGCTAATGCCCAGTTGGTAAAAGGGAGCACGCCCTGGACGCGCCGCATCGCATACAATGTCCAAATCCGGGCAATACAAGCGACTTTGACAACCATTGACTGGTTGGGCTCATTCAGCAGAACTTCAGCCAACGCGCCCAATATTGTCAAGACATACAATGTGAGAGGTCATTTGCCTGTGCGGTAAGTTGTCAGCACAACCCCTCGACACTTCGACTTCGGCTTTCATTCCCGAGGATTGTCTGCATTTCCAAGTCTCCCTCTTCACGTTCCAGAGCTGATCAACGTTGTAGCATTTTCCTTCCTCCTTCCTATGAAGCCGGCTCGTCCAAGACCCTTCCAACACTGTTCACTATTCATGGTGGTGGCTTTTGTATAGGCTCTCCCCAGGATGATGACGCCTGGAACCGTTCCTTTTCCGACACTCACTCCGTGTTGGTCATTGCACTAAACTACAGCAAAGCCCCAGCTGCCCCCTTCCCCACTGGCTTGGATGATCTTGTCTCGCTATACCACGCCGCTTTGGATGATGAGTCTCTCCCTATTGACAAGGCAGACGGCGGACGTGTCGCCATCGGTGGGTTCAGCGCAGGCGGCAATCTGAGCCTGGGCTTGTCTCAGCGCCTGCTCCAGTCTGACCACTGCCCTTGTTATCCTCGCGCAGTCATCTCTGTCTACGGCGCACTTGATCTCAGCCGCTCTCCAGAGGTAAAGATTAGCACGCGTCAGTATAAAACGGATGCTAGTCTCGGCTCCCCGCGCACCTCCGCACGCGATCTTCTCCTCGACATGGCCCCGCTCTTCGATTGGAGTTATCTGCCCGATGGACAGGACCTGCGAGATCCTCTCGTGAGCCCTGGCCCGTGCGCGGATCCAGATGATCTCCCTCGCCATGTTTTCATCATCGCATCGGAATTGGACATGTTGGCGAAGGAGAGTCTGGAGTGTGCAACCCGTTTGGCACGAGCAATGGGAGGCTCCGGAATATCGGACGCTGCTTCCGAGATAACTCGCTGCGGGCGTTCAGAGCCTGGAAAACCTGGGGAGCTGGAGTTGGAAGATAAGCGATTCGCTTGGCAGGAAACCTTTCCTGACGGCAGCGTCAGATGGCTCCTGGTGCCGGATGTCCTACATGGTTTCGATAGTCTTCCCATGCGTGAGAGGGTTGGAGACAAAGAGACGATAAAGGATGCAGAGCTCAAAACGAAAGCATATTGCAACCTGCTAGGTGACTGGCTTCTTAACACTGTCTTCGATGCTTGAAGAAAAGATCAGACAGACTCGCTTCAGCTCTCAGATCAGCCAATCGCCAGTTATTTCACTAAACATAGATATTGATAGGCCTTACCTCAATGTTCCTCCAGCATCTTGTGTATAGTTAATCCGGCTTGAGTTTGGGGAATTGCCTGCTTCAGAAATTACTAATAAGAGTGACTCGTTAGAACGCACTGCATATGAAAGATAAAATGACACAAACTTATCAATATCAATCTAGTTGAGATGACGAGTGCCAAGAGAATCTAGACTCTTTGGAGCGTATGCCTGGATTGTGTCTGACCCAAGTTGGTGAACGAACCGGTGGATAGAGTTGGTACAGAGACAGGCATGCTTCGAATGCCACCTTACATACCATAACCTTGCAAAGTATTTCGGAAAGGGCCGGAGTTACATTCTGCGTAGATCCCGAGACACACGGGCATCAGCCGCTCATAGTAAGTACAGTACAACCTCAGATCAGTGCATTTCACAGTGGCCTCGTCTTCCAGCACCAGATTCCAAACCCATCGATGCCACTTGCCTGAATCCCTACAATCTTCCGTTCTGAATTGATGTGCCTGGGTTCCTTTTCACATAGAAACGGGCGAGGACATTAGGCCTAACTTGTCTGAATTACCAGTATCTTACTTGGAGCGGCTGCCTAACCCCTAAGGTCTCAAGGGCTGCCATTATATGTTTGACAAGAATTCTCGACCTGGTCTCCCAATACAGTCATAATCTACTACGTAGGTCTCGAAAGCTGTCCACGGCACTCTCTATCGTTTGTTCGCCAAGTAAATTCCTTCTTTTTGTCATATGCTACTCGAGATGTCATAGGACTTGAACAAGTAAAATCTTGATACCGTGGCCTGGTAAGTCAATTCGCAAACCGGTTTGTATAACTAGCGGCGAATTATAACTGCTTGATAACCTGAGCGTCTTCACAGCCGAAGTATCAGACGCATCTTGCCAATGGCCGTTTATGTCCCTTCGAGATGTCATAGGAGGCTTGCTCGCAACATCCACACACCACAATCAGACCCCGAGTCCACACCAGCAACGCGTACCAAGCATGCCAGGTTATAAGCGAAGCTTGTAAGGAGAGAATTAACCAAAGTCCCCTCCTTCTGCGGAGGAAGCGGTCACACGGATCGGATGGCCCGGAGCTGGATGATTCTGTGACCAACTAAGACTCACGCGAGCATGGCCATCTGGAAACAGCATGATAGTGGCATACATCACCAAGCAATCGTTTCTCTGCTTGCTAGCCTCTCTGGGTTAAGGCAGGTCACGTTGACATTCAATCACTGCCAGTCATTCTCTACTCCTTCGTTACTCGTGTGTTATGAGAAGAGCATTGCAAATCACCAAAGGCCTAAATATGGTGAGTTATCCTTGCACTCATATTCAGCGTACGGTATGAGAAGATGCTTGGGGACAGCATTCTTGGTTGCTGGTCGTGGTGGATAACGCTTTGAATGATGCTGGGTCGTTGAGGGCAACAGCCTCGTACTGAAACGATTCATATCAAGCGCTCCTCAAAGATTTATCGTCGGGGCCTTTGTAGTCACTTTATATATTAATACTAGCCAAAACTACATATTATAAGATGCAGCCAGACTCTTCGTGATGGTTTTGCGCGAGGTCTTGTCCGCACCAAAGCATTCATTCAGTCCAGGCCAAAAGGGCCAGGCCGCGAACGATGGATCCGACAGGAATATTGTGTGAGTGAAAATGTTGGAGGGTCTGTAATAAATTCTCATACATCAGCGGCATTTCGGTATTATAGCCGGCGGTCGGTATTGTGCGACTCCAAATCCCGCCTCGATTGGTCTAGCGGCTGATGTTGGATGCTCACCACTTACTCCAACTTGATCAGATGACGCAGCCATGTTGCATACCAAGCCTCAGCTTCCCCTCAGTCAATGAAAACCTACCAGTTACAAATCATAACAAAACAAACATATAAACCAAAATGAAGCCGTCGCCGTTCACGTTTGACCCTCGTGCAGATACTCTACTCATTCTGCAAAACCCCAACGCGCACCTACAAGAGGAAAATGAGGTCCAAGTGGACTCGGAGCCGGAGTATGAACGGCTTGGGTCCGACGAGGCGGGGTTGATGGAAACAACAAAGGCACGACGCGACTCACCGATGACTTTGGATAACGACCAGAGTTATCCGAGAGGTTCATTAGAAGAGGGCGGGTCTACTCAGGTCGAATTCCGGGTCTCGTCGAGACATCTGAGTCTTGTCTCACCGGTTTTCCGGGCGATGCTGGAAAGCCAATTCAAAGAATCTCGGCCAAATGATCAAGGGCTCTATGAGCTCCAGGCTAGCGAATGGGATGCCGAGGCACTCGTCATCTTGCTCGACATCATCCACGGTCACCATCGCGAGGTCCCGAAACGGATATCAGTGGAGACGCTCTCGCATATAGCAACTATTGTCGATTACTACGGGTGTCACGAGATCATGGAGCTGGTGTTCGCTGCTTGGGTGAGCTATCTCGGACCGCCGGAAGAGTTCGTCAAGCAGGATCCGATGCGATGGTTGTTTATTTCTTGGGTCTTCAGGCAGGAATCAATGTTTACGACCGCAACGAAGATGCTGCTCTTGTACGATAATGGCAAATACGTGGTTGACCTACCGATACCCCAGCCAATATTAGGTAACGACGCGCTACACCATGCTTCATCGAGAATACTAATCAATTTCTAGATAAAATTGACGACAACCGTCAATTCGTTCTCAATACTCTCTTCGGCCATCTTTACAATCTCCAACAAGATCTCCTCGAAGGCAAAGCCGGCTGCTCAGAAACATGCGCCAGTATGCTTCTTGGCTCACTGATGAAGCAGATGCGAGCAAGAGGTCTTACGCCTGTTAGACCATCGATGCCATTTGATGGATGGAGAGTTGAAGATGCGCGTAGTATGATTCTTGGCTTCGCGGCGCGACCTTGGCGCGTGCCTGGAAGGTCCACAGATCATCCTTGTACATTGAACAAGTTCTTGTTTTCACGCGTTAGTTCGACGCTTGCACATTCGAAAGGGCTTGAGCTGAAGGATTTTGAGGGGAGTCCTTGTGCGTTGTTTCAATCTATGAGCTCGTAGTAGCTCAAGTGTATACCTGACGTGCGCTTGACAAATTGTTCATTAATGTCTGAGCATATGATCAGCCTGCAACTTATAGTCCCCTCGATGTTGGAAACTCCTAAGATAGGCAATACTACATGTCTGTAGGTAATACTGTTTGTAAAATCAAAGGATCCCTGTCACAAGTCTCAATCTTGGGAATGGAAGAAAGGTTACTGATGTCACAAATCTACTACAGAACTATCAGATATCTACAGGTCAAACAAGCCAGAATGGATATAAGAATCTAAGAATACAAAGTTCTATCCAAGCTTGAGGTTTCCCTTATGTAGCTCCCTTTGTTCAAGTAGTATATAAAGATAACTAACACAACAATAGCTTCTGTGTCTTCGTCTTCTATAGGGTAACTGAGAAAACAAACGTGTGAGACAAGAAGTACAAGCGGGGCCGTCGGGATCTTATCATCATCTTGACGCAGCTTACCTTCTAACCGAGTTTCCCCCCACTCAGGGGCTAAGCTATTCCTAATCTGCTTAGTCTGATGGGGTCCAGAGATGCTAACTACGGTAGCCGGGATCTTCCGCCGTGGGATTGGAATGAGGCTAGTGAGGCTAGTGAGGCTGCAGGTTCGTTCGTCTCGTGTGTTTATACCCCGCAACGCGTGAAACTCTTGGGCACTCAGCGTTTGTCGCGAGATTTGACTGCTTTTCGTGTTTTCCTGATGATCTGAAGCGGCTTTGCTCGACGATGAGCGCTATCGAGAAACTATTCGCCCAAGGCATCAATAAATTGTTTTGCTTTTTACTTGCCGAGATTGGAGCTCCATTTTTAAGAGCTACGGATACTGGGTATTCTTGCATTTCGTTACAGCTGAGCTTCCAGGCCCAATGAGAAGCCGATATGTAGTCCCATATAGGACTAGGTTCCAACGCCACTAGCCCCCTTACCTGCAATTTTCTGGCTTGAGCTGCAATCGTCAGCGCAGCAGATGCAGATTGCAACTCTCCAAATTCAATCAATCAACAACAATCTCACTCTCCTTGCGCCCACTCGAAAACACTTTGTGAGCCTCACCAAGTGATAGGCGCGCAAGCAGCAACCACTACCTAAGGACTCAGCGCACTCTTAGCATGCTGATGCGATAACGCGACCGACAGAGGAGTCAGCCAAGATGGCAGGCCAGGAGCCTCTGCGACAGTTCCGAGATGTCAAAGATGCCGTCTATCGATATGACGCTGTTTTCGCGGCAATCAAATCGCCAACTGAGATTTATGAGGACAAGTTGAGATCGATTCAAGATCGCATCGCGCAAATATGGTCCGAATTACCGTCGGCGCCGCCGGACCAAATGTCCAGGCTTCAGGAAAACCTGATTGAGCTGGGCGGCCAGAAGAAGGAACTGGAAATCGACCAAAAGAACAATATTGAGCACTATGAAAGAGTTCACGCGCACAAGATTCGGCAAACCATGGACTCGTTCCGCGACCATCTCTTTCAACTCATGGGACCATCTGGCGGGCAGTCTCAATTTCAGATGACGCCTGACACTACGAGGCTTGGGACTGATCGAATTGAGAGCGCGCCCGTCGAACCCGAGTTTTCTGAACCAGCACCTATCGTTCCCGTTTCTGCAGATGATGAGATGGACGGTGGGCCAATGTTTGGCGATAGCCTGATGGATGACACCATGGAACACTGTGCCGATCACGAATCTGCCGAAGAAATCTTACCCCAGGAGGACAGTGCGATGCAAGAACCTGTTGAGACTGAACCCCACAACGAAGAACCCATAGAAGAGCCGCCTACAGAAAACCCAACAGCAGACACACCTTTCGAAGCGGTTCCTACCAACGAGGAACCTGCGGAAGAAGAAACTGCTGAAGATGAAACCCTTGAGGAACCAGTAGAGGAAGAGCCTATGGAGACGGTGTCCGCCGACGAGGCAGCTGGAGCGGACAGTACTGAAGAGCCTGATGCCGAAAAAGTCGCAGAAGCAGAAGCAGAAGCAGAAGCAGAACCAGTCGAGAGAGAACCTGTTGACGATAAGCCTATCGCAAGCAGGACTCGGAAGCCTGGCAATCGAATAAAGGCATCGAGCCGAGACACTGCTGCTCGCGAAGATATTTCTGCTCGTCGTGCCAGATATACCTTCAGTCCATCCCCGACTCCGGCCGCTGAAACCATCACGGTACAAGCGGACGAGTCTGATGACGAAGAAAATGACGAGGAAGAAGTGGAAGGGGAGGGTGAAGAAGTGGACGAAAATGAGGATGAAGACGAGGACGAATCGTCAGAAGAAGAGGATGAGGTATCTGAAGCCGAATTCTCTGAACCTGAAGAAGCCCCCCCATCACCACGACAAACGAGATCAGGAGGAGTAAGATGATTCACCTCCAACTTTGTTTGATATAATACTTACCAACCTTGTCAGACCAAACGCAAGGGAAACTTCTCGAGCCCAGTGACGAAAAACAAACGCCAAAAGTCAGAACGCGCATCCCCTACTAACCAAGAGACACAAAAGGATGCACCAACAACAGAGTCAACACGACGCCAGACTCGACTAAGTCAGCGACATCAGGACACGACAAGCACTGACCAATTCAAGGGGATTACTGACCCAAAATGCGGAAAGGTCTATTTAACGTACTGGGACAAGACCAAGGAATGGCTTGCTGTCCTAATTCTCCCAATGGGCAGTTTCGACAAGATCGGAATCCCTGGATCTATCGAAACCTGCGGCTTAGCAGACTCCCTTCCGCCTTGCTACCACTATGATAAAGTGTCCGGTGAATACAAATGGGCCAAGCCTTATGAGGCTGGGAATCGTCTCGTCAACGAACGCATGTTTCCGGTCATGTACTTTGACGGTCGAGACTTTCCTAACAGGAGTGCCATCGACTGGGTTGACGCAAAGGACTTACGGAGATTTAACACAAAGCTCAACAACAATCTTCTTCCTCACATCAAAGAGGTTGACAGATACATAAAGGCTGACCCGGCCAGAACAGCTTTGCAGGAAGATGACGAAGATGGCGAGGGAGTGCCACACAAAGAGAGAACTGAAGCTCAAGCACCGAAACCAGAAGAGTCGAAGTCGAAGAAGAAAAAGAGCAAGTCGAGTGAAAACAAGACCTCGAAATTCAGCAAGGCCAAGACAAATTCAAAGAAGCAGGCCCCAGCAACAGATGCCACAAAAGATACAGCACCAGATACAGAGGTTCCGAAGATAATCCCTACGCCGGAACAAATGGCAGCACATAGGGCAGCAGCACTGAAACCTCAAGTGCTGAGGATGATTGGCCACCATAATACCTCGGACAAATCAAAAACTACCAGCACCCCAGCTTCGAAGCCAGCAACACCGGCCCTTGCAAAATCAAAGGAGGGAGACTCAAATGGTCGGCCTGCATCGAAACCACCGTCTCATAAGCCAGCAGGGCCGAAGTCATCGAGCTCAAAGCCAGCAGCGGCAAATACTACGAGACCGGCCGGGAAAGGTCCTGATCAGCATGCACCATCAGCACAAAGATCGTCAGGTTCGAAGACACCGACTGCTTCAGCTCCCAAACCAACAGCTGCGAGGCCTGCAGAAAAAGAATCAAACCAGCCTACGCCGAAGCCATCGGCAGCAAAGCCAGCAACAGCGAGACCAGCCGAGAAAAGCGCAAGCCAGTCTACCTCAAAGCCACCAGTAGCACGAGCAGGGTCGAAACCAGCTGAGAAAGAATCAAATCAGACTGCACCAGGTCCATCAGCACCGAGGCCTGCCGAGAATCGTGAAACCAATCAGGCCCAGACAAGAGCCAAGCCAACGGGTCCGCGGCCAACAGTAACGAGGACAGCATCAGGGACGCCTGCTGAGAAGGAGCCTGGCCAGCCTGTCACAAAGCCGGTGGCACCAAAGCCAACGGCACCGAGACCAGCTGAGAAGGAATCAAATCCACCTCCGCCAAAGCCAATTGAACAGCGCCCAAACAAGCCTGCTCAGACCAAGCCTCAGGCCCCTATAACTGGTATGACTACTCGCCGCATGCAAATTCGGAATTTAGAGCTAATGAGCCCTAGCGGAACCTGAAGTTCCTCCTCCAGTCTCCGATGAAACGGAATTTGAGACGGCGGCATTTGAGCCTCAGGATGATGAGCCTGCTCCAGTTTTGGAAGACGACTCTCAAACTGCCCCTATCCAGCAACAAGCTACTCCTGTTCAGCAACAGGCTCCCCAGCCCAGTGCTGCCCCTCTGCCTCCACCTCCGCCTCCAGCTCCAAGAGCACCATCAGCGCCGCCAAGGCATCAGTCTGTTCCGCACCCCAGTAATCTCTCTCGTCCCTTACCAGTACCTTCGCCAGTGCCAAGGCCTGCAAGTACCAGGAATCCGCCACGGCCACTACCTGGTGAAGATGTCAAGGAGGAGAAGAAGCCCATCATCGTTATTGACATTTCAGATGACGACTCCGACACTGAAAGCAATGCCGCTGCTGCACGCACGTTGTCACAGCGGGCTTCCCGAGCGCAAGTTATCCAACAGTTGACTGCCGCTCTGGCAGCTGACTTGACCGACAGCCAGCAACGAACGACAGCAGCCCAAGGTACTGACGCAGACCAAATAACGGCGGTTGACATCGCTCTGGCGGCACTGAGACGGGACGAACCATTGAATGCGTCGGCTGGACAGTCGTGGGATCGGAGATCTTATGATTCGACACATGGGCCTGTGCAAAAGAGAACACGTGCAGCAATCTACAGCTCAGCTGTGACAAACACGTCTCTGCCAGATCAGCAGCAAGCACAAATGGTAAATCCGAACCGGAGCGTCGGTAGGCAGCTTGGCTCTGGATCACTCCCAACCCCGCCGACCCAGGCGTTGCCGGGGCCCGTGGAGATCGATAGCTATTCATCACGCCCTCCATACAGCGCAGGGCCGAGTCCAATAAGCCAAGCATATCGCCAGCCACCTCCTGAGCAGTATGCACATCTACAGCAGCCCCAGCCACGACAAGCGCAGGCTTCTCAACAACAGCTCCTGACTGAGTATACGAGTGCTGCACCCCGTCACCCAGAAGACTCTTCTCGGCGGGCAAGTTATGATCAGATACCTCGGATACCTGAGGCGCCTCCTACGACTCAGTACTGGCATACGCAAGGGCGATTGCAGCAGACAGGCGATCCCCAACAGTCACATCATAATCAATATCAGCCAAGCCAAGCGCATGCTTCCCCCGTGTCCACTACATCTTCGATTCATTATCCAAGACCTGATGTCCAACAGCAATATCCGACTCAACAGGCGGCTCCATCACAATATCAGAACACGCAGTACCAGGCGCAACAATCGCCAGCGCAGTCATATAACCAGTTGCCGCAAACCTATCAGCAGCAACCTTCGGGGCAATATCAACAGCTGCAACCCGCCCAACAATATCATGGTGCTCCTCAGCCAGTTGAGAGACCTGCTCAACACACTCCTTCTCTTGCACACTTGATGCACAGACATATGCATGAATCTTCGCACAGTGATCGTAACCAGGTGCTGCCGCCACCTCCGCAGGCTTCTCCCCCCATTCCTTCCGCCCAAACTCACAACCAGACATCACATACATCTCGTCCATCCTTTACCAGTCCGTATGCCGCTCCTATAACACAGCCTCCACCACAAGTGGGCCAGTTACCAAGTGTACCAACAGTCCCCTCACAGCAAACGGTGCCTCTCCGTACCAGCCACGAGTGGCCAACCGCATATCAAAACAACCAAGTACAGGCACAGCAGGCCGGGGCATCTGCTGAACGACCTTCGTCGTCTCATTATCAATCCGCACCCTCAAGCCACTCTCGGTCAGCCTCTGGCCACAGGCAAAACGAGCAGCGGCCTCCCTACCAACCAGCAACTCATAGCGCATCTCAATCTTACTCATCACCACACTGGAATCAACAATCATCAAGTCAAGCCTCGAATCTTCCTCCTCTTCGGCCACTCGCGGACATCGATCAGCAATTCCAAGATCCGAACCTACTGCCGCCTTCAGTGTCGAGTAACAGGCCACAAGAACGAGCATACCAGTCTTCTTATAACCCCTACTCCACCATTGCTAGCAGTCCGCAACACCATGAACCATCTACTGCTGGAGTACATCCACCTCAGCTTCCTCGAACCCTGCAAGGAGGTGCTGGATCGCCATCGGGATTCTCTCAACAACAACCTCAACAACCAGCACCGGGAGCAGCCTATCATCCAGCGCCACTTAGGCAGGTTGAATCAACTGCAGGACCCGGGCCCTCGCCGATACAATCAGTAGCAAGCCCTCAGGAACAACGGGCTTTACCACCCCGGACAGAGTCTTCAGCACCTCCGGCATCACAGCCATCCGCGCCAACAACCTCCAACCACCAAGCTGAGGCTGAGTCTCGTTCGTCCCATGATAAGCGGGACAAGCGCGATAAGCTAAACTCAGAGCCCCCGGGGAATGCTCAACAATCGGAGCCTGCCAGCACGGAAGCCAACAAATTTCACCCATGGGTCCAAGTTGATCTCAACCTACCCCAAGACCCTCCTGACTGGGGTGATTCAATGCCATTTGAGCTTGTAGAGTTCATCTCTGAATGGGAACGCCTTCGTTCTCTGCGCCAAGGTCTGGCAGGTCTACGAAACCACAAGGGCGGCCTCGAATGCTTGTTCTGCAATGGCCCAGAACGAGTGCCTTATGTCTATGACCGCAAGAACTATTTTGAGAAGCATCTCTTGCATCATTGGCAGAGGGTGAAGAAGCTTCATCCTGAGGGGCCAGATCCTACCCCACGCCTGGTACAGCGGTAACAGCAGTACGTTCTTAGGGATGGCACTGCAAATCTCAATATTTGATCTGGAAAATAATAATTAGGGAGGGATTATGTGAGATGTATTGGATTTAATGAGGCGTTAAATGTCGAGGATGCATTTTGGAGTTAAGTAGGAAGATGCACAAGAGTAGTCTACTATAGAGCTACCATCACTTTTGTGCCATAGCATTTGGATAGGCATAGACTGGCTGATGGATTAAATATATGATTGAATTATTTACACATGGAATGTTATTTGCTCAAGTCATAGCAAGGTAAAGGCTATCAAGCTCAGAGAAACGCGCATCATCGAATGCCTCATAGGCATAGATCAAAGGAACGTTTAGTTCGTTTAGTCCCTCGTAGCCTCAATCACGCACCGCAACGACGAGTGAGACTGACATCATCAACACGCATGTAAGCATACCGGAATCCGCCTTCGCACTGGATCTCGAAACGCAGTTCCCCAGCATCACCGGAGCTCTGTGGCGTCAAGACCTCGCTAACTCGCTGCCATGTGAAGGGGCCATTTCCTTCGAAGTTACTGCTATCCCCTATCTTTTTTCCGTTGACGATGGTGGTCGCATAGCAACGGAAGTCAAAGTTATTGACCGCATAATTGCCCATGGCGATGTAGTATACCAACTCGTATTCAGAATCTCCCAACACGGGGAGAGCTTGAGAGAACATGGTGGATGGAGTGTCCGAAGTGACGTAACTCAAACTAGTTCATGATCTGTTAGTATAGTTTTTAGACGGATCGTGGCAGAAAAGAATAGCTTACAGGAGGTTGGAAGGGGAACGCGGTTGCACTGTATCGACGGTAACACCGCTGTCAAAGTCCCATGGCCAAGCATCGCTGTTATCATCGAAGCTGGGGTTGTAAAGGACCTGCTCTTCAGTGCAAGGACCTGGTCCAACGGGACCAGCAGTGGTGGTGGTAGACTGCTCGGGAGTTTCTTCGGTGGTAGTAGTAGTCAAGCAAGTGGTGATAGATCCCGCCTTCGTAGTGTCCGAAGCGCTCTCGGTGACGGTAGTGTCGATAGCATCCGTGGTAGCGGCAGTACCAGTGGTAGCGTCTGTGACTGTGGTCTCGAAAGTACCAGTTGTTTCGGTCGCCTCGGCAGTGATTGTAAATGAAGAGGCCTCGTGAGAAGCCGTAGCTGTAGTCCCCTCGACAAGAACTCTAGATGACAAGGATAGTGAAGAGAGAGGCTTGCAAGGTCCAGCGCTAACACCACTAAAAGCAAGAGCAGCAGCCAGAATTGCGGCCAATTGACGAGCCATGATAAAACTGTAGCGAATGGACAGTGCAAAGTGAGCACAAAATTGAGAGATTGATAGCAATTGACTAGGTACTTAGGAATGCATGAAAACAAAGTAGCGAGGGATCGAGTTCCTCATAGCTTAAATTTACGGTTACTGTCCCTCAAGGGAAAACACGATAAATTCGTTGACTTGGGCGCCACAGGTGAAATATTGGCTATGGCGTACACTACTAGCAATAGTATAGTGGGTTGTGATGAGAGCTGAACTGCGTTACAGGGATTGAGTCACTGCTGAGGAAGCCAACACAGTCCTAAACATGCACTGACAGCAATAACTCAGCCTTCAAATGACAAACAGACCGCCTCATTCATGAAGAGAGACATGTTGTTAGGCCATTACAGGGACATAACCTCAGTTGCTCAGGTATAGCTTCTTGACCTTAGGTCCCTTGAGCATGGATCGCGCTGTACCTTATCTCACTGACTATTGCGAGCCTTATGAGATTATTTGTTTTCGATAGCCAAAACACCAACGGATTGGTTCGGTGCACGGTGCACGGTTGACGATTGACTGATTGATATTGCCTTACTGCGACGCCGGTCGCGTCGTTCATCCGCCCTCCTTTGTTTTGGTGGATGAGATTTCACTCATTGCCACTCCAGGGATGAACAAGTCAGCAGTGAGGGTAAGGGCTTTGACCCTCTTTGGCCCTTAGATCGAGCGGCCAATGAGGAGCATGAACAGTCAAGAATGTATGCAAAGAACAGATTGAACAATAGTAATATTAATCAGATAAAAATAAGCATAGTTGAAAGGAAACACCAGAACGACCCGTCAAACGATCTCTCAACAGTGAGTAAGTGATTCACAGTGAGTGAGTTGGTGCGGAGACACGACAAACAGAAAGACGCGTTGCGTTAGTTAGTTGTCCCCGCAACAAAAAAAAAAACAGAGCCAACGAACGCGTCGGGAGGAAAATGATCCGTCAATGCATCGAATTTTCAATCGACGAGGGACACAAAACAAACAGGATAGGCCAGGCAAGGGAACAACGGCATCGCAAGAACGGAATATAGCGCCAGATCTCATAAAGCAACGCGCACTTTATCGCATACGACACAAATCCACCGCGGCAAACTCTATTCTCATTATCCAAAGCCTCATCCCCTCATCCCCTCACCACGCCCACCAGCTTCTCATCTTAACAGACCCCACCAAAACCCAACATGGATAACTATCAGAGAATAGAAAAAGTCGGCGAAGGTCTCGACATCCATGTCATCCATGTCTGGTTCATATTTACTGACCCTTCTCAGGTACCTATGGTGTTGTCTACAAAGCCCGCGATCTCAGCCACAATGGCCGCATCGTCGCCCTCAAAAAGATCCGTCTCGAGACCGAAGACGAGGGCGTTCCCAGCACCGCCATCCGTGAGATTTCCGTCCTGAGAGAACTTAACCACCCAAACGTCGTCAGCCTCCTGAATATTGTTCACGCCGACGGCCACAAGCTCTACCTCGTCATGGAATTCCTCGACCTTGATCTTAAAAAATACATGGACTCGCTCCCCGTCACTGACGGCGGCCGTGGAAAGCCTCTTCCCACAGGAACTGCCACTACCGTGCGAAACTTGGGAATGGATGAGAAGGTGGTGCAGAAGTTTATGCTGGATCTGGTTCAGGGCATCAAATATTGTCACTCGCGTCGCATATTGCATCGCGACTTGAAGCCGCAGAATTTGCTCATTGATAAGGATGGAAATCTCAAATTGGCTGATTTCGGTTTGGCGAGAGCGTTTGGTGTTCCTTTGAGAAGTTATACCCATGAAGTTGTCACGCTGTGGTATCGCGCCCCCGAGGTCTTGCTTGGTGGACGGCAGTATTCGACTGGTGTTGATATGTGGTCTGTCGGTACTATCTTTGCTGAGATGTGCTCCCGAAAGCCCCTTTTCCCTGGTGATTCAGAAATCGATGAGATCTTCAAGATCTTCCGGTGAGCCAGCCCCGACCTCGATCCTCGAGGACGAGTACTAATCTTGGCAGAACCCTCGGAACACCCGACGAAGACGCCTGGCCTGGTGTCACCACTTACCCAGATTTTAAGCCTTCTTTTCCCAAGTGGCAGCGAGACTTCTCTACTCCCCTTTGTCCGAACCTGAATGAGGCTGGTCTAGAGCTTCTTGACTACATGCTCATCTGCGACCCTGTAACTCGCATTTCTGCCAAGGCAGCCCTGAACCATCCTTACTTTGATGAGATTCTGTGAGTAATTCTACCAGGTATAACACGCATATCGCTGACATTTAATTACCGCAGGGGCCGTAATTGATCCACTCCTGCACTGAATCGTGATGTGAGATGATATCATGGACGGAACATTGTAGAGTACGACTAAAGAAATGCATGAAAACGGTATCATTGAGGGTATGAGTAACAAAACGGGATGAACTTAATGAGGATTACACGAAGGAGGCAATTGTTGATAGATGGCATAAGCATCGGAGGTCAAAATTGTAAACTGTATTTGTTTGCTGCGCTATTCTTTCTTCATACGAGCCCAACGTAGGCGTGATCGGCTGAGAATAAAGGTCACATACTTATTTTCCTAACGGAAAGAGCTTAGACAAGACGACACGAAGAAGGGTCACATTGAATAGAAGTATACTAAGAGTTATGTACAAAGGTTCGAGGCCATTCTCAGACCTTGGCCTTAGTAGTAGCACCAATAGCAACGCCCGAAGCAGGAATCAAGAAATCACTAGCCTTTACACGCCCATCAGTTCCACGAGCACCCTTGAGTGTGGATGCATCAATGCTCTTGAAAGAAGCATCATTCCAGGTATCTTTGCTATCCCACGAGTTGCCAGAGGCAGAAACCTTGCTGTTCAAGCTAACCTGATCACCAGTGTTGCTGACAGCAACGTTCTTGGCAACCTTGGACGAAGAGCTGCGTAGGTTAAAACCGTTGTCACCGTTCTTCCAAGCAGTGTTACGGTCAAAAGTCAGAGAACCAGGGTTCCCGTTATCGATGAAGCCCTTCTTAGCGTTCTGGAAGGCGATGCAGTTCTTGACAATGTGGTTCGCAGGAGGGTTGTTGGTGATGCCGAGCTTGAAGCCGTTGCCGTCACCTTCGAAGGGTGTGAAACCCCAGCGGTTGAAACCGTTACCCCATGCGTAAACTTCGTCGAGCGTGACAGGAGAACCAAACATGTACAGGTCCAAACCATCATCGACGTTTTCCCAAAGACGGGCATTACGGAGGACGTTGCCTTCACCCGAACCCTCCTTGCAAGCGAAGCCGTCGGCACTCTCACCGTTCTTGCGAGGATCACGGTTACGGTAGGAGTCGAGGTTGATGACTTGGTTGTTGGAGGAAGCGCCTTCTAGCTGGAAGCCGGTCTCATAATTGTCGTGAGTGGAGAGACCTTCGTAGTAGTTGTTGGAGGCATCTCTGGCGTAGATTCCGTATGGACCATTGATGATCCTGTGAGGTGTGAGTTTAAGAGTATTTGAGGCTGCAGTTGAACTTACTCGAGATTATAGAATGACCACCACTCAGCATTTTGAATATGAAAGACGCCGCGTTCGGCATTGGGAAGTGGCTCGCCAACAGCCTTTGGTGTACTGTATCACGTTAGTCTCGCTATAGTATATACTGAAGTTGTTACTCACCCTGGCATATTCTCTCCATCAATGATCACCTTCTCATTCTGATAAGGCTTCACTGTGATAGGACTACCCTTTGCACCGCTGGTCTTGATCTGAATATTCTTCGAAGGAGCATAAGTGCCTTTCCTCAAGTAAATAAAGTCACCAGCCTTGGCATCATCAATGGCAGACTTGATCGATCCATATGGTGCAGCAAGAGTACCAGAGCCAGTACCAGTAGGAGATACAAAGATATCCTTAGCGTTGGCACCAGCCAGGAAAGTTAGGACAAATGCGGGGGTAAGCTTAATAACAACCATATTTGTGAGATCCAATGATCCGAATGCTGTGACAATTCTTCATTTTTCAATGGCTCTGTCTATTATTTTATGTATAAGAAGTACACTATACGCAATTTCCTAGATGGGGCGTGCGGATTGGTCCACTCCGAAGGGGACGACGAGGTTGAGGATGAGGGGTATTTCCACCAATGAGAAGATATTACCCCTTCCAAAAGATCGGTGCTTCACTGGTGGATATCATCTCCGAGATGTTTCGAGGGATGTATTTGGGGGTATCTTCGAAATTGGGGGATCAAATGTTGTCCATCCACTCCTTGATAAAGTTAGTAAACTGATGATTCGGGGCGAAATATGCCGAAACGGTGTGATCATATGCTCAGGATGTTCCTCTGTCCAATCGCTCGATTCTCTATACTCGTATATTCGTAAAGATACCTTGACCGACAGTTTACTGAAAGCATAGGGCAATCCTAGTTGATGCTCTTCGGAGAAAGCGAGTAGGGGATGTCAACTTGTTATGAGTAGCCCGGCCCCTTATTAGTCTTGGAAGCATTCGAACCGCTCTCATTAAGTCCACTCGGTAACATTTTTACGCCTATACTATCTAGTCTCTATGCGACGCTTCCGTGGCCCTTCATTGCTTGTCTCTATATCCGTAACCCCGTGCCTCGGTGATTACTCGAAGCTCACAGTTCGACAGCCTTGCCCCAAGTTTGTCGGTTCCTATTCAAAGATGGTCAAATCAGAAGCTATCAAAAACTTAATGGTACGACAATAGGCTTAGGAGTGGCGTCTATGGTCTTAAATTTCCTTTAGCAGTAAGGATACTCTATTTAGGGATATCCTCCATTACAAGTGTAAACAACAGGTCAAGCTGATGACGACGCCCCGAAGATACAGGAGACCATATCGCGCTTGTAATGAAGTCACGATTATGGTAGCTTCCGTTGCATTCTGGACTGAAGCCTCCGTGTTCAGACGGCAACCAATGCTTTGAGGCGTGAGGCGTACAGTCTTAGTAAGAATCGACAGGTCCAGACCGTGATTGGCTTCTACCTCGTGAGCCTACAGCGTCATCATTACCAAACTTCATCTGTCCTACTAAGCACTTGGGAATAGTGCCAAAACTAGAAAGAAGTATAAGAATGACGGTTCCAGGACGTTCTTTTCTCGAAAGTTCATCGTGAGTCAAGAGTGAATATACTTCAAGATACAAACAATTTGCAGACGAAATGGGTGAGTTGAGATACCCCTCATCTGATGTCACGTCTGACATGCTGAACCACAGCCAATAACCAAAGCCTCAGTTACGGCGTCGGCAAGATCGATGCCAAAGGGGCCTTCACTGCCGAAATCAAGATTGCCCCACGGGTCGGACTTGAGGACATTTGGCAGGGTCAATATGGCAGCGCTCAGGTGATGGGAAAGCGCCCAGGCATGTACATCAAGTACCTCCCTACGAAGTATCACCCTATCAACGGTGACATGCTCACCGGAGGATGCTATCTCTTCGACACACTCGAAAATGCAAAAGGCTACGAGGACTGGACCACAAACGACTTCGAAGTGGGTGAGCCAAAGACAACCTATTGGAAGCAGCCTTTGTTCAAGCATGTCGACTCCTTTGTTTGGAATGTCATCGGTGCTCATAACTTCACTCCAATTGAAGAGCACGGCATCGGCCGTTTCCAGCGTTGGACTTACCATCATGTTGGTGTTGAAGCCATCTTGAAGCAGCTGTATCCCGTCCTCAAAGACAGTGCCGAGAGAAGAGGAGCAGGCTCGTTTTGGCTCTTGCACCGACCAGAGGATAAAATGATCGGTGTTCACATGTCGTTCCCTAAGCCGGAAGATGGTGATCACGAAGCCCTACGGGAAGAGGTTGAGGATATTGCTCGTGAAAGTTCCGTCGCGGATGTCTTTCCTGATGCGCTTGAGGTAGAAGTCCTGCTGGACAGAACCAGCATTTACTACGCTGTTTGGCAACCTTTGGCGCAGGGAGATGGTGTCAAGGTCACGAGCCCAAATTTTCCCGACATTGCAAAGGCGTCGAATGGAGCGGCTTGAGTTTACATAGGGTCTGCTTGAAATAGATGGATGCTATCTATTGATCTTATACCCGATGTCCACAAACGAAGCGAACCTTTATGCTTATAATCTTTAACTTATCCCAACAGTGCACTTTTCACCTTTTCAACCTCCTCCGAAGTTCCACAAACCAATCCAGCTCTATCATCACATCCCTTCAATATAGTATCAAATACTCTCGCGCCCGTCTCAGGGTCAATGGCCTGTCCACCTGCGCACTCAACAACGAGCGCTACTGGGAGCAGCTCGTAAAGTCTTCGCAGCTTAGCCTTGCTTGCAGAAGTCACTGGTGAGATGTACACGCCATGACCCTTGACCAAAGCGTGATAAATATCAGGAATGAGACCTCCCGAATACCTTAGTGTATACTTGTCTGTGATAAAATTTGTCACGAGATTCATGTACTTCTCATTGTCGGCAGCAGCTCGAAGGTTGGCGGGAGCGAAGTAGCGTGTTTTGAAGGGAGGTTCAGCAAGTTGAAGCTCAGGGCGAGCGACAACGAACGTTCGGGTATCATTGAGACTGACTTCGAAGCAAACGGGCTTGGAGCCTGGGACTCGAAGGGCGACGATGGCGAGGGTTCGTGGACCGAATACTCCAAGAATAGAACCAATTTGTTTCTCTGTAGGTTGGCCAACTGCTGTCACCCCATCCCAGATGCCGATAATGGTACCAACGGACCAATTAGGCCCGATGATAGAGCTTCCATCAAGGGGATCAAAAGCGACAGTGTATTGCTCAGCACTAGTATCAGCCTGCGTTGTCTCTCCTGCGCGCGCTGGCTTCTCGACAGGGTCCTCTTCACTACTGGCAGTTTTGATGGCCGATGATTTCGCAATACTGTCACGAATAATGTTCTCGGCCAGGACATCAACGTTTAACTGCTCATCACCAAAAGCGTTCTCTGTGCCGACGATGGAAACATCATATGATCCTCTCAACCCTTTGCCAATGTCTGCGATAGCGCTCAAAAGCTGAGGAATGACCGAGTCGCGCAATGAAGCTCTGTTTTGTTGGGGCAGCGCTGACTGGAGGAATGGCGCAAGCTCGAGCTCGGGGGAGTTTGTTGAAGACATTTTTGGTGGATGTGATGTTGAAAATGTCAAGTTCAAAATGTCGATCTCGAATTTGAGGTTGCGTCACTGAAAATTGACGCAATTGAGCTGCTGTCATGGTCGAGCTTAACCAGAAATAGTTTAGAGAGTCGTTATCGACGGCCCGATTAGCGTTGATAGCGGTCGATAAGGACCCTTCTGGATCTTGACATCACATCATGACCATGGCGTTTAGCCATTTTGCCTCTATCTCAACATCGAATGCCTGAGGCAAAGAAAGATGGAAGTTGTATATCTGCTTGTGTGAGTTGTTAGGGTGCATGATTCTTACCTGTTTGCGATCAGAATAATTCTTGACTCATCGATTTCGTGATGTCGAATAAAACTTTTGATTCATGAAGCCCAAAAGACTTCCAAGCCCAAAAGACTTCCCTACCCAGAAGGTAGATCGGTGTTCTCTCGATTCTACAGCATTCAAGCTTGCCATGTTGTCTCCATGGTTCAAATTAGCAGATCGTTGGGGAGAAAGTTCGGGATGTGAATCAGCCGAGACCGAATTTCTGGAAACCCCGGCTGCATGGTCTTATCGGGCCGCATGTATCTTGTTCAGAATATCGTATCACTAAATCTCCTGTAATATTGAGAATAAGGACTCTAGAGACAGTGACTGTAGCTAAATCACCTGATCAGTCAGGTCTGAGAAGAGCATTGAAGTCGGAGCGGGATGATCGATGAGCACATGCGGAACCGGGTCCGCAATACGACATACGACAGTAGGTGAAGTGTCACAAATCGATCGACATTGAACAAATCTTGATCCAATAACTACTCAATTCCGAAAAGATACCCTAGTTCCACGGAATGTCTCACGGAATCGCATTAGATTACCGATATGTACACGTTTCCTCGATACTCGGCGGCTGCGGAGTTCCATGTCCGTCAGATTACCATGTATCCCAATCAGCGTCAGTACGGACTCTACAATTTAGATTCGCTGGCAAATCGTCAGATGGGAGGGTCTCTATGATAGTATATTCATTAAACTCTTACGATGACGCAACAGTCTCGCTGGCAACGACAGGTCCCTTCAGCAGCACAGGGTTTCCATCATAGAAGTTCTTGATATCGCCAAAGACAGCAGCGGCAGCCTCGCTAGCAGCAGCCTTCTCAAACACCTCGAGGCTCTCCCACTCAAGAGCAGCCTGGATCTGGAAGGGCGCACCCTCCTGGAAGGTAATAATCTTGTAGTTCTTGAGACCGTAGGGACCCCATTTGCTGCAGAGGCATTAGTAATTGCATCGAATTCTGGTGATATGTCAGATCGGGTCCACTTACGATGCGACGAGAGGCATGTGCTTTGTGAGATAATAATCCAGGTCAAAAGAAGGACCGGAAGGGTAGACGACGAGGACTTGAGCCATTTTGATATACAAAAATGTGATTTGAGTGAAGTTTCTGGTGATAATTGTTTCGGTGAAACGGCCTCGGCAGCTAAAATCGAGGGGTAGCTAGCATTTATATAGTATAACGATACCGAGCGGAGCGGGGGTGAGAGGCAGTTCCCCACCTTGCGAAGTGGAATTGGATGAGGCCAACGGGTCAACGGAGCCATACTCGGCGAGTGATGTGATTGATGGAGATGGATTACTCAGCTTGGGAATCTATTTTGGATGGTGTTTTTTTGACTTCAAGAGGGGGGTCCCGAGGTTGAGCGGTCAGGTCAACAATTGCCTTGGCTATTTAATCTTAGCTGGCTAAAGCCGCCACGACAGGCACAAATGCGTGGCTCGATAAGCTTATCACATTCTGGCTGGTGTGACATCCACTGGCAGGATCTTGACAAAACGTGGCAGCAGAAAGCAAAAACTGCACGATGAGTGGCCTAAAATACATCAACAGAGAATGAATATCTTCTCTTCAGCCATACCAGCCAGACCATATTTACCCTAGTCTGCAACAACGCCAATCCGATGGTATGTTGGTAGGCTGTCTTTGATATCACCCCAACCCTCCGGGTCATCCTCCAACAGCTTCAAGGCCAGATATATTTCTTCTTATTAGCCCCTTCTATCACTCTGCTGATCAAACATGTAAGCCCGTATGGCTCGTGAATTCTTCCCGGTCATCACCAAACTGTTCCTCCCAATACCGAGGTATCGCCATCAGAGATCCAACTGTTAGCCCTCCAGTTCCTAAAATGGGAAATAAGACCAGCTTCCAGAAGCAAATGGTAGGCAGAGTTTCTTGAAGAGCCCTTTAAAAACTTACATCGAAGATGCGATCCTCGAAACACAAGGTAGACTCTTCCAAGTAAAGTCCCAGGCCAGGGCCGTGATGTGACGATCTGAAGAGTCCAGGCCCTCCGGTCAGGGCACCCGAAGAAAGTCACAAGTCATACGTGCATCGCAGGAGAGAGCCGTGACCACGATGGGCCAACAACAGGCCGGGCTGACTTGTTCGGCTTATGGTGCATCCAGAGAAGGTCTTCTATGAATTCTTCTTTCCTTGCCCCAAGGAAGGACGTGGGGGCGGATGTTTGCTACTACTATGATGTGATCCCGGCTGTTGCAGCAATTCTTTCGCTAAGAAACGTAAAGTTTTTTTTTTTTCGAGTAGAGTGAAACCCAGCGATGTCGATGTCGCTTGCAATTCATATATGTATAATATGGCTCATCAGGACAAATATTGGGTATCGCTTAATAACTAACGGGAAGAACTTATAATTCATCTGCCAATCCGCAAGCCATTCCCCGAGTACTGCGATTCAGTCGCCGGAGCATGACTTCCTTAGGTCTATTTCCCTAAGCTGCCAAAGGTATGGATAGGTAGACGCTATGCAATACTGTTGGCGTCAGTGTACGCATCTCACGGGCGCGTTGGAACGACCAAGATGTTTGCATGGAAAGAGAACATGAGTATTCATGTATATATTAGTCATTCCCCAACCTTTAAAGCATTATATGAGCTTTGAGAACCGCACAGAAAATGCCGTTGGCTGTGTCCAACGTGTTTGTGGGCTCAAGGGCAAATCGCCTTCTTCTAATATTCTAAATCTTTTTCGTATTCTATGGTAGTCTTCCGATAGTACTTAATCCCATATATAGTTATACTTCGAAGAGAGAACATGCCTCTGCTGACTCGAAGCTGGTTATGACCTGGACGTCATTCAACCTGTTCCTTTCCAGCTCTGGCTTCTTTGCTGGACTATAAAAACTGATTTATACTACACTCAAAAGTTTAATAAGATATCTGTGTTCTCCAATCGTTTTCTGCTATTCCACTTTCATTGGAGGGCAAGCTAAGCCTCGAAGCTGTCTTAGCGAATAATCTTAGGTGCAGGCGCTAATGCTTTCGCTAACAATCAGGTGATGTTTCGTTCAAGTGCCCTGTAGCTGGGCTCCATATCACTACGCCGAAATAAGCGCAAGCTCCCATTCCATCCGCCATTGACCTACTGACCTACAATTGATTGATTGAATTCACATGCGACGATCGTTCCTTTTCTAATCCTACATGTAAGCCACAAACCGCCCGTTCTGCCTTGTTTGTCCCGCACCTTCTCTTTATCGCATAGATCAACGAGGTTCGGGTCATCTTAGGTCTCAATAGCAATCAGCCTAATGGCGGCACAGCCACTTGCAAGACGCCAGTGAGGCATTCAAGGCCGGACTGCGGTAGCACAACCGCTAAGATGATAGTGGGGGGTAACCAGGAAGAGGCCTCCACGTTGCGATCCCCCGCCTGTCAGATTTAGTTTAATAGGGCTGAGCAGGTCCAAGATTTTGCGCGCATCAGCATCAGCATCAACTTTCAAACATCGCTTAATTGAAGCTTAAACAGTCTATTCACAACCTTACCTAGATGTCGCAGCAACCTCCTTACTGGCAGGGTTCCCAGGGCGGTGCGCCCCCTCAGCCGGGCTATCCGGGTCAACAGCAGCCTGGTCAGGGCTACTACCAGCCACCTCCAGGTCAGCAACCGCCTTACGGCTACCAGCAGCAAGGACCACCTGGAGGACAGCCAAATCAGCCATATCCTCCTGCAGGCCAACATTACCCTCCTCCAGGTCAGCAGGGTCAATATCAGCAGCATTCACAAGGCTATACACAACAGACTCCGTACGGCCAGCAACCCCCAGGACACCAAGCTCCTTATGGGCAACAACCTCCTCCAGCTCCTTATGGACAGGGACAGTATCCTCCCCAGCAAGGCCAGCCTCCATACCCTGGCCAACAACAGCAACAGCAGCAGCCGCCGTACCCCGGCCAGCAGTGGCATCAGCAGCCCGGACAGCAGCAATATGGTGGACCCCCAGTCAACGTCCCTCCAACGCCAGCATCGCCAGGTTATGACCCAGCCCAGAAAGCATGGGTTAAGCCTGTAGACACCGCAGCGGATGTGGAGGCTCTTCGAAAGGCCATGAAGGGAATGGGCTGTGATGAAAAGGCTCTGATTCGTGTCCTCGTCAGCCCCAAATACGCTGATCCATGGACAATGGCTCAGCTGGTCCGCGACTACAATAGCCGCTTCATGCGCGATCTCGCAAAGGACATTGAAAGCGAGACTCGTGGCGACTTCGAGACATGTCTTCTCGCGCTGATCCGCGGGCCTTTGGAGAATGACGTTCAAAATCTGTCAAAGGCTCTCAACCGCGCTGGCACCGATGAAGATGCGTTGAATGATGTTCTTCTCTGCCGCTCAAATGCAGATATTCGTGCTATTACTGCTGAGTATAAGCGTTTCCGAGGCAAAGAACTTCTGGTCGATATCAAGGAAGATGTCGACGATACCCTCTACCGTCTGTACAGCATGGTTCTTGCCGCCAGGCGAGCGGAGGATAATGCTCCAGTGATTCCTCACGAGATTGACCAGAAGATTACGGAACTGCAGAGAGCCACTGAGGGTACAATTGGTGCCAACGCTGTGTCTGTAGCTCAGATATTCACCAGCAGCAACGACGCCCAAGTTCGCGCAATGAATGATGCATATCAACACAAATATCACCGCAGTCTTGAGAGTGTTATTGAGAAGGAGTTCCGCGGTGACATGGAAGACGTCCTGCTGCGGATTCTCTACCATGCACAGGATCGAGCTCGAGCTGATGCAGGCAGACTCAGTATGCCACTGAACAAGTCGATGCGCAAGGATCGTCTCTTCATCAACAGACTCGTCAGTCTTTACTGGGATCAGGGGCGTTTATATCAGACAAAGCAGGCGTACAAGCCAGTGACTGGTGCTACGTTGAGTGGGAATATCAAGTCGGTTCTGAGCGGTGATTACAAGGACTTTGCTCTGGCATTGATTGGTGAGAAATAAGTATTGTAAAGTCATGTTGCATATTTTATCAAAGGGTGTTTATTTTCAAAAAATTCAAATCACAAGGCTCGATCTCATTATCTTATTGTTATGCAATGTACGCATGGGGGTTTTAATAGCTTCAGTCCTTGATTGTGATAGCAATACATGAATGTAATAAAAGCTTGCCTGCGGCCGAGAAGTGCAATGCTCATAACACTTCGCCCAACTATAGAACACGAGATGGAAGAGATATATCCACGTCAATATTGTATATGCGTACCCATCTTCAAGGATGACAGTACTCACTATTAGTAGCTTGTAACAAATCACAATGTTCGGTCCCTTGGCGAGTCTCGCCTGATTTCTATCGTCTTTTGTCCGTATTACTCTTTGATTTCGCTGGCCACCTGGTGAGATGACCCGGCTGCCTGACATGACACATAATGGTGATCTACCAAGTTGGTGGCATGATGCATCAACGGTTGCACTTTCGGGAATGATACACGGCCTTAAAGCGCCACAACAGACTGGTAGCAAATAACAGATTAGGATGCTCAGGATATGTGCTCACGAGAGATTACTTGCACTTTCAGTCGCATGAGAGCCTGCTTCCGGTCGTATTGAGAAATGAGGCTGGCGGCTAAGGCTTTGGTACTTAATCCCCGCCTCTCAAGCCCTCCTTCGTTCTCTATATCTTTCTACTTTCTGTTGCCTTCCAGTTCCTACTATCATTTCAAGTTCGAATACCACTCAGGTATACCAAAAATGCACAATCCGTACTCACAAGTTTGCGCTATCCCTCAGTGCAACAGACCACGCAAACACTTCAGCACTAAGATCTCGCCTTGGTGCCAATACCGTACGTGCTTGAGTCTCTGATCTTGCACCTATCAACTTTACTAAAAATGGACGTTGTTTGGGACCTTAGATGTCTGCCCTACTTGCACAGGCCGTTCGAAGCGAGCAGCTTATCGAGCGTGCTTTGTCTGCAATCCTCCACCACGCGACGATGACTGCTGCATTGTGATGTAGCGTCAATATGATACGAGGGAAACAGAAGCACTAAGTTGCTTTGCGGTGTTAATGTTTCACATGGCGACAGGGCGCTTGAAACAGCTCTTCGCTTTGTCGACATTATTTTATTATTAGCATGTTTGGTTGGTCATTGTAACTTCTTATCAAGTGGATAAGCCGGTCATGCAGCGTCTGCATACTCACCGGTCCAGTGTACATGGTTTTGGCATGCATGTAGAGGCTGCCGTATTGATGCAAATGCACCTTTTCGATAATGATTGAATGCGTTACGGTGTCACCTCCACTCTTCCGTAATTTCTTGTGCGTGCATGAGCCAAAGTGAGACATGAGACTACCTAGGTTATTTAAGACGGGAAATGTCCTGCTTCTCCATCAGATCCTACATCTTCCTCTCAACCACGAATAGCAGCCCACAATGTCAAACGGGCAGCAGAAATCTGCTGTCGCCCAGAAAGCAAGCTTTACCGATTTATACAACCAAAAGGACCCACGTGGTTATCTTACAACCTTAGCGCCCCTAAAATACACAATCCCGCAGCAAGTACTGCCTTTGTTCCAGCGACTGCATCAACTATCTTGCCGGGGGATGATCGCTTCCGCAATAGTAGAGGTGTGCTGCTAATACGACATCAATGGAGCTCTACTCCGACACCATGTCGATATAGTGACTTGGACAGCTCATTACACGGACTCAAAGCTCGATTCTAAGTATCAGGTTCTGGCTGATAAGGAGTTCTTTGCGACTCGAGAACGATCTGCCAAACCTGTGGTCTTAGGGCTTGACAAGGCAGACTATGCTGTTCGCTATGCCTTGGATATCGGCTTGATCTACTTAGAACCCTGCTCCTAGCATCCTATTCTTTCACTCTGCACTGCCCATCTTAAGTTTTGAAATCATGCTTTTAGAACGCATCAAGGACTCCCCTCACGTATTTCATCATTTCGTCTTGATATACCTGCTCTTTAATGATGAGAGGGTTTCGAGTGTCAGCAGACCTTTCCAGATAAGCCTTTTCATCTAGAACAGGCCGTCCATTTCCGAGAAAGTGGACTCCCAGGCGGTATAAAGACAAACTGTTTGTGATGAGGACAGAGTTCGCCCTTTTATCGCCAGCGTCTTGGAACTGCATTTGGAATTGCTGCCAAGATGTATACCAAGTCCGCAGTGCCAATTCCAGGGCTGAAGTATCAACGGGTAATATTGATGTTTGGGCCTCGACCAAAAGCGCGTTGACTGCCAGGATCAAAAGATTCATCCCAAAGGCCGTCAGATTCGTCTCAGCCGGAGCATGACCTACCATAAGGCCTTTGACGGAGGACAGAAAACAGCTAGAAGGATCCTGAGCTGGCAGGGCAGCCCATAGAGATGCAGAGCAAGCTGTCCAGCTGGCCTCGTCGCATGGGAAAGAGGCCCTCGTATCTGTCGGGGATAGAATAGGTTTACTACCACAGAGTATTGACTGGTAGCAGTCGACAGCATAAATACACCAGAGTACTCTTTTATTCGACTCTTTCTGTATCCACGATGTCCAAAAGTGTGCATTGCGTGTAGCTTTGGTACATTCGCCGTGAACCTTGAGAAGACCTTCGTGTCGTATTGTTGCGACGAGGAGCGGATGTATGAGGCGAGACGCAGCTCTTTCGGCGCTTCCCCCGCTAGACATCGCAGCAAACTGGAGTAGCACCAAAGCCTGTAGTTCTTGAAACGCTGGCGGACTTCCGTTGGAACGAAGACAGGACTTGGCCAGCTGTGATGGAAGAGAGCCGTAGAGTAACTTTGCTTCGGTTGTGGAAGTGAGACTTTTGTCAAAGCCGGCCCCAATAAAGCAAATGGCACGAATCAGAACAGAAGGTGATGAAGCTAAGCAGAATGTTGGAATATGTAGTAGAGGAAGTGAAGGGTGAAAGTGTGAGAAGAAGAGCCTGGCCAGCGCCTCAAGACGATATACAGGGATAGTCTCCGGGCCTTCAAGTTCAAGAAGGAAGTCGGCTGGAAGTCGAAAGTTATCTGGGCAGATGAACCCTTCGTTTGTTCTCATACCGTCCCATAGACCATTGTTGTTAGTCACGGTGTTCTCGCCAATGTGCGATGCTATATCGCTAGGACTCCATGTCCAACTACTCGTGTCAATCATACTCTCGATATCAACAAGTTGTGATAGAAAGTCAATTTCGCCAAATGAGGATGTATCAAAGAATGAAAAGTCGACATTCTGCTCGAGCGGTGGCTGCAGTTCATTTTGCTGCGGCGACGGGTTTGAACTGACCATGCTGGGCGTCGTTTTCCTGGTCCGTTTTTTACGTCCAGCTTTTACGCATGTTGAATTCTTCTGTTGACATCGCGAGCAAGGAAAGCCCTTCTTGTCGAGGTCGCATCGGACCTTGGACGTAGCGCAGCTGACGCAGCTTCTGTTCATGTTTTCTGAGTTAAAATGAGTGAGTTCGTGGTATCGGGACTTCTGGGGATGGAAGTATTAAGTAGAAATTCCCGATTAGAAAGTCCCGCAGGCTTTAGTGTATGCTGATGAAGCCCGAGCACGCTGACAGTGCATGTTTGTCAGATCTTAGAGGCATTCAAGAGGCAGCATGTCACTGTCATTGGTTAGGTCCCCATAAGCATCGGGATTATTTTGGCAAATCCCGATAGCTGAAAGTCCCGAAATCCCGAAATCGCATCATCAAACCACGAAAGGATTTATCGCTGTTGGAAGCTTTAATATATAAACAGACCCAATTGTCCAAGTTGACTTACAGTTCACTCCCCATACAAGTCTTCAACCAGTTCTCATTGCCTCATTCATCACACCAAACTCTCCAAGTCGACGGCATTCATCACTTAGACAAGATGTCAGATTCTGCCTTCAACGAGAAGCCCATACAACTTCACCAAACCTGGTTTGATAGGTTCTGCTTGGTAACTAGACTAGAAGACCCGACTACTCATTCCACCTGGCAAAAACATGCAATAGTTGCTATAACCACTCTATCTGCATTCACAGCCCCATTTGCCTCCTGCATTCTCTTCCCATCGTTCACAACTCTTGTCGACTACTTCCAGACCACCGAAACAAAAGTCGCACTTACTACAACTGTATTTCTTCTTGGCTTGGCGATTGCTCCGCTGTGGTGGAGTACCCTGAGCCAGCAGTATGGCCGTCGACCAGTCCTAGTCTCAAGCTTCCTCATCTCAACAATCGCGGTGATTGTCTGCGCAGTATCCAACTCACTACCTCTCATCACCGTCTTTCGACTTATCGAAGCGATGGGCTGTTCGTCGGCTCAAAGCGTTGGGGCCGGCGTCATAAGCGACATCTACATCTCGACCGAGCGTGGATCAGCTTTGGGCTGGTTTTACCTGGGAACACTTATTGGTCCCTTGGTCGCACCCATCATTGGTGGCGCGTTGCAAGTCTGGCTTGGGTGGCGTGCAAATTTGTACTTCATGGCCATTTTCACCTTCGTCGCTGCCATGCTAACTCTGTTGGTTCTCCCCGAGACACTCGTCAAATCGTCTACCGAGCAGCCTAAGCCATGGCACCAGGTTCTCAAACGCGATGCCCTCGCACCGCTCCCTAAACTGAAGTTTTTGATGGTTCCTTCCATTGCTCTTACTATTGCCTATGTGAGCATATGCTTTGCAAGCCTCTACTGCTTCAACACGACACTTCCGTACGCTTACGCTGCTGCACCTTACAACTTCTCAGCCATTGAAATTGGTCTTTGCTATATCAGCAATTGTCTCGGATACGCCATCGGAAGCGTCGTCGGAGGCAAATTGAGCGATGCCAAGTTGCGTCAGTACCAGATAACTCATGATGGTACCATCCGCCCCATCGAGAGAATCAAGACAGTTTGGTACGGCGTTGGCTTTCTCCCCGCTGGATTGATCATCTATGGGTGGTTGGTTGAGAAAAAAATGTTTTGGATTACTCCTCTTGTCGGAGCTTTCTTGTTCGGCCTGGGACTCATGCTTGTTACGGCAACGGTTATGCCCTTCCTTGTTGATATCAAGCCCGGGGTCGGTGCTTCAGTCGTCGCTGATCTCAACTTGATTCGTAACATCCTTGCTGCGATTGGCACTGTAGTGTCTCCGATTGCTACAGCAAGTATTGGTTTTGGTTGGTGGATGTCTATCTTGGCTTTGATTTGCTCTCTGGCAGTTGGCTGCATTGTCATTGTTGTGTGGAGAGAGGGAAAGGGACAAAGCCCTGCTGATGATTCGGTCGTGTGATTTTTAGACAAGAGATGGAGCAGAAAAGTGGAAAGGGAGGCTGGTGGCTATTTAAGAGTTCCGTGTACTCATATAAAGGCAGCTCATGGAGCACTATGTATTCATAATAGATTATAGACTGTATATCCACTTGACACCAAGTTTCAGCTCCTCTAAATCTATCTAGTTGAACACCACTTTGCCGCGGGTCAGACTACTAAAGGGCCGTGGACATCCCACCATCGACAATCAAGTTCACTCCATTGACATACTTGCCAAGGCTGCTTCCCAAGAAGACAACCGCATTAGCAATATCCTGCGCCTGTCCGACCTTTCCAAGAGGAATAGAGTCGATAAGACTCTTGAGGAAGTCAGGGTTGGCGGTCATGACCTGCTGAAACTGGCTCAACTCCACGGTTCCATCCGGCTTGTCAACGGGAGGAGAATCGATGGTGCCAGGAACTATCGTGTTGATTCTGATACCCTTAGGACCGAGCCATCTTCCAAAATCCTTAGCCAAGGTGGCCTGGGCTCGCTTGAGCGTGGTGTAAGGTCCCCGGATTGCTGGGTGTCTAGCTTCGAAGCCAGCAAGGGAGCTGATGACTATAATCGATCCTGCGCCGTTTCGCTTTTCAAGGTGGGGCTCCGAAGCATTGATGAGGTTTACGAGACCAAGAACATCGGCATGGAAGCTGTTTTCCCAGTCGTCAATGCTTGGGCTGACAAACTTAGGACAAGCTATACCACTGTCAGCAGGAACACTGTCACCATCTATTAAAGATCAATACCATTAGCAACGGCTAGGTCGATTCTTCCAAAATCTTTGGCTGAAGCTTCAACCCAGCCTTGGATCGAAGTGGCATTGGAAATGTCAACGCTGGTACCAACAGCTCGCGCTCCGCCAGTGGCGTCCTTAAAGTTTGCGAATTCGTCGCCTCGAACATTGCGAGAGCAGTAAGAAACACTGACACCTTCGATCAGTAAAGTCTCGACGATGACCCTGCCAATGCCCTTGGTGCCGCCGGTGACGAGGGCATGAGCGCCATTGAGTTGAGGGGAGAAGCGAGACATGTTGATGATGGGCCGTTTGGGTCTATTTCTGTTTAGCCTTTTCCCAAATTTCCATCTGAGAAACATACCGTTTCGTTTTGTTATGTGAGTGTTGTTTCTTTATGTGTGATGATGAACTTCTAGGTATACCATTTGAGGGTGATTCTTGTGTCGTTTATATACTGAAGAACACTCGATGCTCACAAGCATCCGATAGTCCATTTCGAACTCAATTTCCTCTTCTGGAAGAACTGAGTCTTTCGCCATCCTCCATGACATGAGTTCGGATTATCAATCAAGTTGAAGTCCATACCTTTTGATCTTGTTTTCCCATTGAGGTTAGTTCACCTCGCTGGTCCGATGCCACAGCCCAGAATCCCTGGTCTACCAATCAATCTCATTTTCCTAAAAGGGTATAAACTGGGCCCATCGCTTGACCATGATCATCCGTCCCACTCAAGCCGCCTCCGTCTTCGCAAGTCATCGTGGCATATCCTAGACCATTCCATCTGATTTCCCTCTTTCATACCTAGAATAGGCCACAAAGTCTCGCTGTAATTATGCGCTCAAGGCCAGACGAATGAGCATGGCACCATCGTTCACCTTTGTCAATGTCAGCAACGCCCCCGGTCTGGGCCCTAAAGAGGCCAAGCAGATGAGAGGCCATATTACCAAGACGAATTTTGCCAAGAGGAGACAAAGGCTAGGCCAGCAGAAGAGTAAAACTGACAAATTTCGATCTCCAAATCCATCGTCTGCCTTGATTACATTGGACGAGCGGCAGTTGCGGCATGAGCTCAAGCCAGTAACTCATAGTTTGCTCAGCCGCATGATAGAGCCTGCATACTCCCCTGTCGAATATTGTAAGATGCTTATAAACATTCTTGGATGCAGCGGCTAATCTCGACTACAGTGCTTGGTGAATACCGTGCGCTTATCTTCCCCGCCGGTCTCGGTTCTCCCGGATCCAACAGAGAAGCAGACTGGATCGCCTTACTGCACTCCGAGCCAGCCCTAGTCGAAGCCTCCATGGCCATAGCCATAAGACATTCACCCCGGCTCCAGAGTACTCAAGGTATTTGTGAAGCGTCCGTGCGTAAAGGGAGGGCTATCAAGATGATCAACGAACGGCTGGACACGCCTCTGGGATTGACCGACGGTGTACTCAGCGCCGTCTTTACCTTAACTTTTGCAGAGGTGAGTAACAGTATTGTAGCATAACATAACTCTCTAACATATCGCACTTCAGCTTCTTGAGAGTGATGTTGAAGCGAGAGACGTCCATATCAAAGGTCTGGCCCAAATGATCAAAGTTAGCGCTCCCTAGGAAATACGGACGTCCCATCATGGTTCGGTGATTTTATCCTATAGTATGTCTAACAGTACACTGAATTCCCCTGAATATTCTTTCACTAACCGCTGCCAGTGATTCAATTGGTCACACAATCCTGTCTGCCAGCTATTCCAATTTACCTCTCATTAAGGCATTGCGAAACGAAGAGGACCCTAAGCAAATGGATGTTGCCGCAATTCGATCCGATGTCGAAGACTTGCGCCAACTAATAGATAAATATCATGCTTCCACGACGCTAAAACAAGATAAGGCAGCTATCATTAGGTATGAGGTTCATCGCCTACAACTGAAAGTGGATACACTCTTGGGAAGCCAAGAACATTACATCCGTTCTCTGCATGACTCTCTACAGCTTTTCCTTTCACTATTATGGCCTATAGAAGGATCTAGGTCATTGGATATCAAGGCTGAGAACTTGAAGTATGCGCTGCTACAACCCCATATCAGGCTCTGCTCCTCGATGCAACTCCTGGTTTGGCAGCTATTCGTTGGTGCAGCTGCTGCAGAACCTGCGAGTGGGGTTCGGTCCTGGTATGTTATCAGATTGCGAGAGGTTGTAAGCTCCATGAGAATCGGGGGCCAGGATGTTGCGATGGAGACCCTGGCGACCGTTTTCGCGCCTGATGCTCGGCTCTTGGAGAAGTTCAAGACGGTTTGGGATGAGGTCTCATTTGGGCAATAATAACCTTCGAGACATTACACTCACCCTTCGAAACGCTTAAATAAATTACAAGAATAGTAACAATAAGAGGAAATTCTTTGTGGATAAATCCGTGTAATAACTCCACTGCCACTCGGCGTCACGTGGAGCAGCCCGCGATGAGCCAATAACCAATGATGCGAATTTGTCGCCAACTTCGATTTATCCGCCTTTCGCCACCGACATCTAAAGATGGGCCCCGACTCAACCCCTCAAGAACAGGCATTACCTGCTGAGAAGGCATCGGTTCCTACCACTTTGATATTCGACGGGCAGCAGATAACACTGGAGAATGAGCCTTTAATACCTCTTTACCGGCTTAGCCGCAACATAGCCTGCAAAGTTCAGAAGCATTGCAGCATAATATTCGAACAGATCGAGGTTGTCGAGACATACCAGCCAGATGGAAAAGGCTCAAGAATACGGCAGCGGCCTCATGATCTTTATTACCTTGTGAACTCGCTCCTCATGCTGCAGCGTCGACACGATACACCAGCATGTTACCTCACCGCCCCATCGCCTAAGGCCTTGGGTAACATCCAGGTCGACGTCTATAAAACTTCTTCACAATGTCTGGGATACAAAGCGATGCTCAACGCCGACAGATCAGCAGATGATGTCCAACTGTTCAAAGCCGATACCCAACAAGTCTTGTTTGAGATAAGGCCAAAGCTAAAAGGCGGTGTTTATCAGTGGATAGACGCAGATGGCCAGATCATCGCATATGAGTCAGGGCAAGAGGGCGACCACAAGCTCGTAGTTCAGTTTCCATTGCAACAAGACCTCAAAGATGCCCTGGTAGCGTTATGGACGTTGCGACTCTGGTATGAGCATATCCTTAATCAATCAGAATGATAGTGAGGTCAGTAATATGCGAAAATTTTGACATGACTGGTCTCAACTCACGCATGTACAGGGTTATATAGCTCACCAACCTTCGTACACTCCTCATCCTAGGTACTTAAGAGAGGTGCTTACTCAGAAGAGCTGCTATGTGGACGCTGTCGGTCAGGTGAGACACGAACAGGCTGGCGACTGATAACGGTTGGGAGTGAATGAAATAGATAGGCATTTCTCGTAAGTATCATACATAGAATTAGATTATAAACCACCGAGGTACTAATATGCACGGTTTGATATTGAGGCTTCTACCGCTCAACATCTCCTGAACTGTGAACCTCAAACGCGACGGTCTTACTAATGCCGATCTGTTTCGTGTCCATCTCATCAAGACCAATATCTGAAGAAGGGTTTCTGTGGTCCCTGCGACTAATGATGCGCTCTTGTGAACTTGCCCTGTCACCAGTCGACTCTCCTCCTCGAACTTCGACAATGTTCTCGCCTTGCTGGGTTGTGAGGATGATATCGCCGTCACGGCCATTTGCGAACTGTCGATGTGGATAGCCACCAGGCTGATGTCGGCTTTGACCTGATGAGCCGTAAACTTGGTTGTGAAAAACGACCTTTGAGGCTAGGATGTCGATGCTGAGCTTGTTAGCGTGTCGGATTGAAGCGAGCAAAGCGAACCTACATCATCATTACTGGGAACATGCATTCCATACTGTACGCAAACCGATCGATCTGTGAAGCAAGATTCGTCGCGCTTTGTTCAGCATTTTGGAAGGAATATGTGATAGCCCGTATTATGCCCAGCACTGCAAGAAGTGCCAGTCTGACCTCAGTACTCCGCATCAAGTACCTGAACAGACCAGCCTTGATAGCAGCACTAAGCGATGTCGATTTCGCTGAGCTGAAGACTCGAAGGAGGAAGAAAGAGCTGAGGCATTCCAAGAGGGCAATGAGGATGAAGTATCCCATATGGAGATGGTTGATCAATGACTGGTCGGTGTCGAGGGCGTTCATTATTCGTCGGGCTCGGACAGCGGCAATTACGACGCGAATGCCAGAGACGGATATGATCATGAACCAGAATCCGGTGGCGAAGATGATCCATTGCCGACCTCGTAAAACTCGACTTAGGATGATATAACTGTAGAACGAAAGGCCAGCCTCTTGAACCTGCGACAGCAATACATTAGCTCGAACGGAATATTGGGAAGTATTTAGCAACTTACCAGCCACAGAACATCGGCGAACACGGAGGCTACAGCCTTTGTCGTAATAGAGTTACCCTCTTCATAAAAAGCATAGTAGCAAAGCCCGTTGGCTATAGCGCCAGCAGCAGACGTGACGATCGGAACGATAGAAACAGGACCAAAGCTCGTGATGCCAGCGACCATAAGACCAAACAAAACGTTCGCTATCCCGATCGTGCTGAGGATCGACCAGCTCAGCTCGTAGTAGACAGGGTCGACCATATTGAACGTGCGGTCGTCGTCGTGTCGAAAGTAACCATGGTAAGTCGGGGAAACCTTGCAAAACAAAGCAAAAGGGAAAGGGCACGACACAAACGAGGGGCGGCTAAGCTTAATATCGGACTGTCATGTCACAACGGGCCTTTTTACCCCGTGGAGGGAGTCCGGGGTAAACCGATCTGGAAGTGAGTG